>LPNX010920848.1:53737-80254 GCA_001517045.1 Pseudotsuga menziesii | reverse complement strand
GCCTATCCATAGAGGTCAAACTTGCCATATTTGACTCATGTATCACTTGGGAAAGCCTTAGGAATCAAATCTACTTTATTCCTGGCCTCCTAGGTGCCCTTCTGCTTTTTCTGCTTTGTTGACTGCTTTTTCAGTTTTTAAAGCACATAAGGAAAGGAAGACTAGGTGAGGTGAACCTGTTTTATTCCCCTTTCATCCTCCACTCTTTCCTCCATGAAAAAGCATGTATTAGCTTCCATTCCACCACTCATTAGCTTGCCCATGCACCCTTTCCAATTCATGAGCCTCATGACATATTTGGGATCAGCTTTTTACACCTATGGGGGATTTGCCTATTTTGGGTAATCCTGCTTTACGATAGTTTTGGATGCCTCCTTATGCATTCGACCTATTGATGTATTCTATATATTCAGCAACCTATGTTATTACAGGGTTGGCTATTGTACACTGAGTTAATATAATTTTGTGTTACAGCTCCATTTTCAGTCTCCATTGTTGACAATTTTGCATAATCAATTGTAATTTGTTGTGAGTGAAATTAATCTATTGCTGGTCAGAATTTCTACATAGTGTTATGCTCCAATTTCAGTCTTCATTGTGTGTAAATTTTCATGTTTGATTAGAAAATTTGTGAGTGCAATTGTTCTATCACTTGGGATTAATTTGCACACTTGAGAACCCACATGAGTGGTGGTAGGAAAGTGTGATGCAAGTACAGGTCCGAAGACACTTTTGTCACCATGATGTGGCTCATAAATCGATGTAACTTCTAGGAAGCGGTCTCAAAAATTACTTACTAAACATGAGACGATGGTCTCATAAGGAGATAGAAATTTGAACTTGGAGGTGTGGGAGGTGTCTCAAATAGGTTCTAGGTGAATTTGGATTAGCTGCTAATGGTGATGCCCCTAACTTGTGGTAAAAAACATTAAAAAGAAAAAAGGAAAATCAAACAACTCATTCGTGATGTTAAGTGTAAAACCTCTTGAGGTAGAGCCCATTGCTAGGATTCTCCAAGAGTTGTCCATTGGAGTCAATAATGGTGTATGCCCCTTTTCCATGGCTATGGTGGATGATGTATGGGCCATACCACATTGAATCGAAATTTCCTTTTCCCAACTTGTCGTTGGGTTGGACATAGACTATAACCATATCTCCTTCGTTGAAGGTGTGAGGGTGTACATGGGAGTCATAGTGGGCCTTTGACCATGTTTTTTCTACTTCAATGGCTTGGAGGGAACCTCGACGGTATTCTATGGTTTGCTCGAGTTGGAGGAGCCATTCTTCTAAAGGAAATGTATTAGGGAGGAGTTATACCATGACGCAAAGGGATGGGATTTGGCACTCTATAGGGAGTACTGATTCAATGCCATGTACTAGGAAAAAAGGAGTGAAATCGGTTGTGGTTTTTGTGGATGTGCGATAATCCCATAGGGCGGAGAATAGCATGTGATGCCAGTTGGTTTTATGGTTTTCTACCATCCTTTGGAGCATTGTTTTGATGATTTTGTTGACTACTTCAACATGGCCATTTCCCTAGTGGTAGTAGGAAGATGAGTAATAGTGTTCAAATTTCAACATGGTTAATAACTCAGCCCAAACAACATCTTGAAAGTGTGCTCCATGGTCTAAGACTAATTGTTTAGGAACACAAAATTGTGACATAACATGGTTGAACAAGAAGCGCGTTGTTGTTTCACTTTTGCAATCAAATGTGGGAATGGCCTCGGCCAACTTGGTGAAGTAATCGACTGCCATAATGATGTATTTATGACTGTTGGCCGACATAGGGTTGATTGTCATGAATTCGATTTCCCATTTGTAGAAAGGCCGAACCATAACTACAGGGTGTAACGGTTCAGGGGGGATTCTTTCCTTTGGGGCAAAGAGATGATAGCTACAACAATGCTTGACTACCTCTATTTAATCATAAAAGATAGAAGGACAAAAGTATCTGACACGTAGAATCTTCTGGGCGGTTGCCAGGCCTGAAAGGTGGCCACCACAGGCTCCACTATGACAGTCATTGAGGATGGTCTTGGCCTTGTCATGGGTGAGGAAATGACAGAGGATGGTATCAATTCCTCGACGATACAAAACATCTCCAATCAGCAAGTGGCAAATGGCTTGATGTTGGATGCATCGCTTATCCTCATGGTTTAAGTGCACTACAAACTTCTGTGTTCGTAAATATAGAAGGATGTCCCCATACCATGGGTCTTTAGTTGATATGATGAATAGAAAATCATTAGGGAGGTCATCCTTGGGTGGTGATGACATGGTTAGTGGGGCAAGTCGGTCATGAGCATGGCCAGCACAAGTGCCTTTATGCTTTTTGGGGAAACAAATTCTAAGTTGAATTCTCGAAGAACGACTACCCACTTAGCTGTGCGACATTGGAGAAGGTGATGACTTAAGAGGTACCGCATTGGGTTTGAATTTTCCACTACATGAGTATGGTTTGAAATTATATAGTGACACAACTTTTGAGCTGAGAAGATGATGGCAAGGGCCAATTTCTCCTCAGGTGAATATCGTAGTGGGGGGCATGTCAGCTTCTGACTGATGTAATAAATCATGTGCTCATGGAGAGCATCATCTTCTTGGACCAAGACTCCGACAATGGCATTTTTCGAGGCCAACACGTAGAGAATGAAGTATCAGGTGAAATCTAGTGTTGAGAGTAATGGTGCAGAAGCCAAGGCTTGCTTGAGTGCATCAAACAATTCTTGTGCTTCCTGATCCCAAACAAAGGGGATTTTTGTGCGGAGCAGGAGGATGAATCCATAGTATTTTGTTGCATATTCTGGTACAAAACGGTGAAGGAAGTTGGCCTTGCCTTGGAGGCTTTGTAGTTGGTGCTGAGTTTTTGGTGAAGGAAGATCAAGGATAGCCTAAACTTTGAGGGGGTTTATCATTATCCCTTAGTGGGATATGATGAACTCGAGCAAATGACCTGCTGGAACACAAAAAATGCACTTTAGGGGATTCAGCCGAATTTTGTACTTGCAGCAACGTAAAAATACTTGCTGCAAGTCGTCCATATGTTGTGCTTGTTTTGGTGATCGAGCGGTAAGATCATCCAGGTAGACCAATATGATATGGATTAGATCATGAAAACAATATGTCATGGCACGCTGGAAGGTGGCTCCAGCATTTTTCAGGACAAAGGGCATTACTCGATAGGAAAATGTATCCCATGGGGTTGTGAAGGTAGTCTTGTAATGATCTTCTTTCCGGATCTGGATTTGGTTATATTTGGAAAATCCGTCCATGAAGGAAAAGACCTCATGTCCAGTGCATGCATCGATAATCTGATCAATGAAGAGTGTTGGGAAGTTGTCTTTGGGACACACCCCATTTAGATCATGAAATTCTATGCAAATGTGGATGGTACCCTATTTTTTATTCACGAGAACAGGATTAGAAACCCAAGTGGTGTATGAAATGGGGTAAATAAATCTAGTTGTGCACAGCTTCTCTATCTCAGCTTTGATTGCGGCCGCTTTGGAAGGATGGATGGGTCGTCGCTTTTGGGGCATGGGGGCCACATCGGGCCATGTGTTGATGTGGTGTTCCATGATGGATGGATCCAACCTGAGCATTTCAATGTAAGACTAGGCAAAGATGTCACGGAATTCTTGGAAGAGATCTTTGTAGGAAGTGACTTCTTCCAGGGAGTAGGATGTCCCTAGCATGATTTCTTCAACAACCTCAGGTTTGGTTGAGATGTTGATTTTGATGGTTGGCGAGATGTTGGCCATGTTCCCTTCTTTGAAGACGTCTAGTTTTGAAATGGGTTTTTTGAACCAGTCGAATTTCCCATGAATGAAATCTTTGGTTTCCACGGAAAACTGGTCAGACTGCAACACAAGTTCTTCAGCCAGGAAGAATGAGTGATGGTGCATGGCATCCCATGGGTATTCCGGGGTGGTTAAGGATTCAATTATCTCCTCATCATTGCATAAGAAATGAAGAGATAGGTCTGATGGACCATCATTGGTGGTGGAGACAAGAGGGTCAGTAGAACTGGACATCATGTAAACGGACATGGTGTCTGAAGAAGGAGGTGGGGGGTGAACTTCTTTGATCAGGGTGATCTTAGATTCAAGGGAGTGTTGAAGAAGGTTGGCTAAAGGCATTCAAAACTCAAGAAAGTCTTGATAGTGGTGAGAATAGTGTCCATACAATCCGTAAAGGGCACAAGCATGGTTTGTTCTCAATGAATTCTTTCTCATTATTGGTACGCTTGGAATTTCAGCCACGGGGAAGTTTTCGGTTGTATCCATGGCATCCAAATGCATGCAAATTATAGGAATATCAGGGTAGTTCTGAGTTGGATGGCCCTGTTCTTTGCATATGATGAAAGGTAGGATCTGTCGAGGTTCAATGGTAGCTTTCACATTCTTTCCCCTAGCCCTTTTTGGGTGGGTTTGTGCAGGTGCGGGTGTGGTGGTTGGTTTTTGCAGGCCGGGTGGAGGATGAGACTCAACCACAATGGGTTGCATGGGAATTAAGACTACCTAGGGAATTGCTGGTTGATCTGGTGGATCAATATACCACACAGGAATTCCCAATCTAAATTTGGGTAGGTTTAAGGTGGCCATTACTAGCTTGCTCCTGACACCAAGCTGTGGAAAGAGGAAGGGAATTGTATGGACTAGAGAGGATCCTAGATAACTCCCTAATGGTTGTATGTGGGGATGAGGTTGTGGTTACGGATGTGCATAATGCTGTGGCTACAGATGATGTTGCAGATGTTGTTGATCTTGTGGTTGTTGACGGTGTTATGGTTGTAGTTGGGGCTACGGTTGAGGTTGTTGTTTGAGCGTAGCGGTGCTGGATGAGAGCATGCACAAGTTTGCAGTCTCGTTTTGTGTTGGTGGTGGTGACATTAAGGGGAAAGAAGTTGTCATGGTGGTATCAACAAACAACCCAGTGCCCACATTCAACAATGGGGAGGCTGGTACATTGTCAACCATGATGTTGACTGTAGGGATAACATTGACATGTGTGGTCATCCCTTGCATATCAATGGCGTTGATTGTAGGGATAATGTTAGCGGGTGTCGTTAGCCCTTGCGGATCATGACGAGTTAGTTGGTCAACCATCACGATTTTCCCTTCGTGGGAGAATATCATGAGACAGAAGACAGTTGATGCTACATCTCATTATGTATATATAACTTCTTCTGAGGAGAAGGTTATAGTCCAATTGAGCATTGACAACCTCTATGTCAATCAGAACTGTCTTCTTAGCTAATTTGATAGGGACATGGAGGAGGATTCCTTGGGATTTAGTGGAATGGCCATCATAATCCGATAGAGTTGTGGCAGATGGTTGCAGAATTGGGGATCCATGTTTCTGCTAGACTAGGGTAGACATAACACATGTGGATTCCCCCTCATCCACTATGCATCGGTGCACAACAAAATTCCAGATAGACACCGGGATGTGAAAGGCAATGGTTGATGGCATTTGTGGTTCTCCATTCTCCATGTTTAATGCAATCAACTTGGAGTCAGAGGGGTCTATGGCTCCAATGGAGGCTAGTAAGGCTTTCCATTACATTGGGAAAATTTTGAGTACCTCAAGAGCAGACATGGCAATAGGTGTTTAGGAAATATCATCCATGATGTTGTAGCCGATAGAAACTCTAGTCATGGCGTTATTGGAAACCCGACATATGGGGGGAATGGGAAAGGGGGTAACTGAAGAGGTGCATTGACTATTTTATACGTAGATGCAATTGATGTGTCAGTGGGTTTGGTGTTGATTCCGTACTAATTTTTTCTGGTTTGTAGATTGACCTTTTCAGTTGCCATAGCTAGCAAGTGGTGGACACTTGTTTCTGCCATGGGAGGTTCCCCCGGAGCATTGGGATTGGGTTGGGGAGGGGGTGTGGTTCCCACCAATCCTTGGACTGGTAATGGGTTTTGTATCACCATAGGAGGAGGTCCTTATGGTGTTGGGTTGGGTTGGGATTGGTCCATTGTATTGGTGGAAATGTTGAACCTCATTTCTAATGGCTTGTTTAGCACAACTCATGAAGGGACACTTGACTGTGTAATGCCCATAGACCTCACATAATGTGCATGGTTGGTTTGTCTGCAATGAAGCATTGCATCTCAGTGCATTTGGTCGTTGAGGATTTTGGGCTGGCTGGTTCACTGCGGCATTATTGGGAGGATTTGATTATTGACTGCCTCCCTATGGTTGATTATTGCCTTGGTTCTGAGGTCGATTATTTCTGGCTTGCCCTTGTTGGTTATTTGGGGCTAGCTAGTTGGGACAATTTTTTTATGCAAACACCTATCCCAATGGAGCAGGTGGAGCAAGGGAGGGGGCTTGAACCACTTGTACCGATGGTGCATAGTATATTTGGGTAGGTGTTGGTGCCACAAATGTGGGAATTTGTCCTGCGTATTTCTCTGTTGGCCAAGCCAAGGCCTGGGCCTATTGCGGCGGCACTGGTTGTGCATAAGAAGTTGTGACTCTGGACTGGGACATCATTCTTACATAGTCCAAATTTTGGTTTTGGTAGGCAACACTAGCGGTGTTGCTTAGTTGTGATGGTATTGCAGGTGGTGTCGAACGATGTTTTGGTTGGTCAGAGATAGAACCATGGGATTCCCCCGATGCATCCCGGTAGGAAGTGCCTGCATAGGGAGCATCTAGAATGATAGTGTAAAGGTATCCAGACTATGCATAGATCAGATCAAGTTGCTAATATTTCAAGATGGCCTCCTCTTTGGATTGGGGACATTTAGATGCAACATCCTTTGCTGTAGGTGGGAGCAAGGTTTTAAGGAACCAATCTAGGAAGATCATGTCATCAAGTTGGATCTTACACAAACTATGGCATCGCCACCACTCATGGATGTGTTTGATTATGTGGGTCACAGTATTCTGGAAGTAAGATAAAAAGATCTCCACTCCTTTGTCACATCTGACAAGGAGTTGGAAATATTACAGGAACATGAAAGCCAGGGAGTTGAAATTTGGGTACTTAGCTTGTGGTAGCTCAATGTACCACTTGGATGCATCACCTATGAGGGTGTCTTGGAATAGTATTCACCTAATTGAATCATTTATGAAGCTATTTGATGATCACCATAGATGAAATGTCATGATGTGGTTTTGGGGCTACTCCCTTGCCTTCCCTTCAAACTTGGGAATCTATAAGGGAAGTTTGGTTGGCATGGGAGGACAAAATTTTTGATGGTGGATAGGGTCATTTGTTAACTCAGCCAAATTAGGCAAGTTTATATGTGCCATGAAAGGAAGGTTTGACCCCAGTTTGATGTGAGATGGGGCAGCCATGGTGATGGGGTTTACAGGTGCATAATGCACCTGCATAGCTAGGGATAGTTATGGAACCATTGTGGATGGGCCAGTGCCCCCAAGTGTGGTGGGAGGGATAGTGTGGGTGGAAGGGCCACTACCTAGATGTATGATAGGAGGGGAAGTGTAGGTGGAAGGGCCACTACCGCCATGTGTTGCAGGTGGGACAGCTTTACTGGTCAATATGGGTGGTGGTAGTTGGCTTATGATGATTTGCATAAACTTGTTGGGGCCACCTATAGGGTTGTTGGTGATAGTTTGTGGTGTGGACATGGGTCCACTAGCAATTACTATGCCAGAAAATGGATCCAGGTTTGCACTAGCCATAGGGCTTGATGGTGCAGTGTGCATATCTAGTTCATACTGATATGAGTGTGAATATGAATCAGAGGTTGTGTGTCCTTCTGACAGTGTGGAAGGTCATTGAGAATGGTCTTGATGATCTTATTTTAATGACACGTACTGTGGTGGTTCACCTCTTAGGCATGAGGAAGAGCGTGAGGGATCAATTATGTCAAATTTGTATGTCAAAATGGTGGTAATGATTTTTGGACCCTAGTTTCAATGGCTTCGTATTGGCTTCAGGTGGTCACTCAGCCACCAAGAATGCCAAAATTGTAATGTCCCCTTTTTTTAATTTTATTAAAATGCCCAATTTTTCAATTTTTTCACAATTTTGGCTCTTTACTAGTTTTGATGTCTAGACCTCCAAATGTTCCTAGACTTCAAAATGTTCCTAATCTTCTCCCAATGCAATAAAACTAAGTAAAATGGATTACGACACTTAAGTATTGAAATTATACTTGAAATACACATTAATTACATTCCATCCATCATATATTTATCATATATACACTCCTCCATTCGAAATAATAAGAATTACCATGGTATATATCAAAATAGAGTGGAAATGGTAATTGTTTGCTCATTAAAAGTCATTTTGACATGCAAATATTTAGAATTTCGACTTGAAACTTTCTGAGAATTAATAACATAGAATATTTAACTGATTCCAATAATAAATGGACAATTAAATTCTCTCCCAATTCAGAATCATCAGGATTACAATGGTTCACAACAAGATAGTGGGGAAATGACACTATTTCATAATTGTTCAACATTTTTACATGAATTATTTTGGGTATTTTCAACTGAGAGTATTCTTAAATTAAATAAAATATAATATACATAATAACATAATATAATGGGAATTATAATATTCCCCAAATATATCAATAGATCACCCAAAGCGTAATCCGTCCATTGGCATGAATATGGTTCGAAAACTGGAAATAGTTGAGAGAGAGTGATACAATAGAAGAATACACATGATTTACTATATATTACACCTACAAATAATACTCCATTAAATACCTAATTTTTATTTCCAAAAACCAACTAGGATGGGAATCTTTCACCCTCGAAATTGGCTTAAGCAAGAAAACTAGTCATCCACTAGCTCTCACAATTCACAAATGACAATTTCACAAATGAGCAAAAGCTTCTTGTCATGGATGATCCCTGTATTTTATAAACATTATTAGTCATCTAAGGTTCCAAACCCATCCATAAACCAAAGCCAATTCGAATTGGTGTGGCTGCTCATGCTATGCCAGGTGGCCTCTCTCTTCACCTTCCCTCTTCTCCCAAATTTAGGTAGGAGCCTCTTGGCCTTCTCCAAGTCCCAAATTAGACCTATAAGATGATATATTTATTCTTGGCATGTCATTGTGTCAAAATTTCATCCTTCATATCTTACTTGTTTCATAACTGTCATAGAATCTCCATCATTGATGTCATAGATGTCATAAATGTAAGGGGAATCTAGCCAAGTGTCCATGAAAATATCATTTCGCTCTTCCTCTCCCATGTAAGTTACAATTCATCCCAAATTCAACCTATTATGTATATGGAAAATTATATTAACCTTATAATACATCCAAAATATTAGGCTTCCCATATATTCGAATTTGCAAGAGAAAGATACCATTTAACATAGGAATTCTAGCTAGTGTGGGCCCCATAGTCTCCATGCGTCTTCATGCTCCATTGCCACTTAATTTTTCTCTTGTATTTATTTAATAATATACATTATTAAATATTTATCCCCTTCTAATTTTTAAACATCATTTATTATCCCCCTCATTCCAAATCTCAAAGCTTCTGCCCCCAACCTAGGAAACTAGTGCTTTTCCTCCTTAGCAATTATTTGACTTTTAGCATCCATTTGACAACTTTCATGAATATGAAAAATGTGATTTTTCCATTGTGATCCAATTCAAAATTTGGGACATTACAAATACTCCCTTCCCAATATTGCTTGTCCTCAAGCAATTTCAAACATGGTTGTTGAAGAACCTGCTTTATGTATGATTCTTTGAAGTTGCCACTGAGCTGCCCACCTTGAGTCTTTGAGATTCCTTGAAGATTTTAGAGAGGAACCACCATGCTTGCTGCTGCAATACTTTGATTAAAATCAGCTTATTAAATGGGGAATCCATATCCCATACTAATTGTTTCCCAAATAATTTGAAATCGATGGGACTAAAAACTATCCCAGGGTCCCATTTCTTGCATTGCACTCCAACAATTAAGAGTGCTCTCCAACCCATACCATTTGGAAAGATAATTCCTGGATCCCATTTTCTTGTATTCATTCTTCCAAACATCATGAGTGCATAATATATATCATCAAAGTATATAACAACATAATAATAATGTACATCAAGGAAGTGCCTCACCAAGAAATCATGAATGTGCTTATACCTCCCAGTGAGTAGACTACCATTTGTCAAGTGCATACATGCTTCAAGTGACCAATCTAATATACTACAATGACATAGGTGAGGATCCCATGTCTTATAATTATTCTCCCAAGTAATTTAATATGCATCAAAATAATAAACATCCATTTTTTCTTTCATCCAAGAAGTGAATGAAGAACCTCCACCAAAATATGAACCAATAAAGGAGCAAATAAAACACAAAGACTTCAAGTGTCTCAAAGAAGTCTCATCAATACACCCATGAATATGTATATCATCATGAAATAATAGAGAATGTTTCTGCTGATAATAATTTTGTTCAATCATATCCCTCTTCACCAAAGTGTTGGATGAAGTTCCTCCAACATCAAATGAACCAAGTGTTGAGCAAGAAAAACCATGAGTCTTCAAGTGACTCAAATGAACATCATAGGTGCACCCATGTCGATGTGTATAATCATAATGTAAAAAAGGATTCTGCTGAAAATGTAAATAATATGGTTCTCTAATAATTCCATCATCAAAAAGAGAAATATAATTTCCATGCTCTTCATGTGGCACCATGAAAAATAAAACTTTCACCCATGCTTCATTAGGATGACTGCTGCAAAATTTAGAAGTGTAGGATGTAGGAGAAATAACCAACTCGCCCAAATGATCAGTAAGTGAAAAATTGTCATAATGTGAAGTATCCATAGGGGTAGGATTATTCACCTCTGTAGAAAATGCAAAAATTTCCTCATGGGTTGGTTCCAAGGTGGTGGAATTATGCACTTCTTCAGAAATTGTGTAACCATTTTCAAGAGGCAACTCAAGTTCTTCTTCCACCATTACTAGTGATTGGATATCATCACTATAATCCTCAAGCACATCAAGAACCTACAATTTTTCATGTTTCTCATGATCCATCATGTCATGAGAATCCTCCAAGAAATCTACCTTATGAAAAATTGAAACATCAAAGGAAAAACACGTGTCTTGCAACTTTTCAAGAAGTTGCTCATTTTGAATTGTGAGCTTATCAATAACTTCATTATTATTCAAGTAGGATTCATGTAACCATTCAATAAGATCAATGACATTTTTTCTATCAAAAAGAAAAGACATGAAATTACCTTTGATGTTGCACATTTCTCTTTGGATCTTCTCCATGTCTTCAAGGAAGGATGGATCCTCTAAGAAAGTAGCTCTCCAACAAGAATTTGATACCAATGCTTGAGTGTCATGGGGTATGATAAGGGCCTCTTGGATATTATTTTCGTTCATATTTAAGGACCTTCAGGAAAATGAGGCTCTTTCAAATGAACCTCCTCATCTTCTTCCTTCTTGCTTGGACCAACTTCATGAAGCTCAAGTGGTGATGGGGAAGTTAATCTTGTTTCTTCTTCAACTGCTACAAGGTCTTCCTTTCATGTTTAATGGAATTTTGTCTTGAAGAAACATTTTGAAATCTGATATATATGTCACCAAAATATATTTTTGAGAACCCATCAGTAGGTAATCCTTCATAGTTCAAGCATACATCAGTAGATGCTCTTTGTTTCATTTCCAAAGTAGCATTTGTCTCAAAATTATCTTCAGTGTTTTCAATAAAAACTTCTTCATACTCATGTGATGTCTCTTCATATTTTTCAGAGTCACTTGGGAGTAAATTTCTATCATATTCATGTACTACTTCTTCTAATCCACCTATTTTAGAACTAGGCGGTTCATGAGTCTCCTCCATTTGCTCCTTCAAGCAAACTGATGCATTTTCCCCCTTAGTTTTCTTAAAATAATATGTTTTTCCCAAATTTGGATAGCAAACAATTCGAGTCCTTTCAAAATATTATTGGTCATGTATTCAATGATAGGTTCCATACTTCTGATTATCTCCTTACCATCATATGAGGTTCTCTTTTCATGCCTAGTCATAGTTTCCAAAAAATTGCCTTCTTCTCCTACCTTTTTTTCCTCTTCAACAAAAGCACTTTTGGTTTCAATATATAATGGTGGTAACTGAATTATTGTACTCATAAATATTATACCAAATCAGGTGACATGATCATGCTCTGATACCGCTGTAATGTCCCCTTTTTCGAATTTTATTAAAATGCCCAATTTTTCAATTTTTTCACAATTTTGGGTCTTGACTAGTTTTGATGTCTAGACCTCCAAATTGACCCAAATGATTCCAAATTTTATATGAAGGTAAATGAATGATAATATAACATAAAAATTATGTTCATGTATGTTTTTTTACCTCCCAATTACTTCTGTAAACTTGTTTAATGTTCCGTTCAAAGCAGGAGTCTTTACTAGCAAATTGCGGCTCCAATTCCCCCTGGGTAATTGCTGGAAATGGCTTCAGAAATGATATAAAAGTCACTTGAATTTATGAATAGAGAATGGGTATGTGTAAGGTACCTTTTAAAAGTCTCATATTCATCATGTTTCAGTTTATATAGGCTTTTATGACTCTTTCCAAAACAACTCCTATGTCACAATTTCGACCCTTGGGGAAAATGCTTCTAATCTTCTGCCAATGCAATAAAACTGAGTAAATGGATTACAATGATTAATTAATGAACATGATACTTTAAATACACATTAATTAAATTACATACATCATACATTTATCATATATACATTCCTACATTCGAAATAATAAGAATTACCATGGTATATATCAAAATAGAGTGGAAATGATCATTGTTTGCTCATTAAAAGTCATTTTGAAATGCAACTCTTGGGAATTTAGACTTGAAACTTTTTGAGAATTAATAAAATAAAATATTTAAATTATTCCAATCATAAATTAACAATTAAAGGATCTCCAAATTTGNCAATGGTTCACAACAAGATAGTGGGGAAATGACACTATTTCTTCATTGTTCAACATTTTTACATGAATTATTTTGGGTATTTAGACCTGAGAGTATTATGAAATTAAATAAAATATAATATACATCAAAACATAATATAATGGGCATTATAATCTTCCCCAAAGAGATCAATAGCTCACCCAAAGCGCAATCCATCCATTGGCATCAATATGGTGTGAAAACTGGAAATAGTTGAGAGAGAGTGCTGCAATAAAAGAATCGACATGATTTCCCATATATTACACCTGAAAATAAGACTCCATTAATGATCCATTAAATACCTAAGTGGGCTTTCCAAACACCAACTAGGATGGGATTCTTTCACCCTCGAAATTGGATTAAGCAAGAAAACTAGTCATCCACTAGCTCTCACAATTCACAAATGAGCAAAAGGTTCTTCTCATGGCTGATCCATATATTTTATAAAAATTATTAGTCTTATAAGGTTTTGAATCCATCCATAAAACAAATCCAATTTGAATTGGTGTGGCTGCTCATGCTATGCCATGTGACCTCTCTTGTCACCTTCCCTCTTCTCCCAAATTTGAGTAGGAGACTCTTGGCCTTCTCCAACTCCCAAAATTGACCTCTAAGATTCTCTATTCAGTCATGACATGTAAGTCTGTAAGTATTTCAGCCTTCATATCTGACTTGTGTCATAAATGTCATATAATCCCCATCATTGATGTCATATATGTCATAAATGTAAGGGGAATCTAGCCAAATGTCCTCTCCCATGTAAGTTACAATTCATCCCAACTTCAACCTATGAAGTATATGGACAAGTGTATTAACCTTATAATCCATCCAAAACATTAGGATTCCCATATATTCAAATTTGCAAGAGAAAGATACCATTTAACATAGAAATCCTAGCTAGTGTGGGCCACATAGTCTCCATGTGTCTTCATGCTACATTGCCACTTCCATTTTATCTTGTATTTATTTAATAAGATACATTATTAAATATTTATCCCATTCTAATGTATAAACATCATTTATTATCCCCCTTATTCCAAATCTCAAAGCTTCCGCCCCCAACCTAGGAAATTAGTGCTTTTCCTCCATGGCAATTATTTGACTTTTAGCATCCATTTGACAACTTTCATGAATATGGAAAATGTGATTTGGACATTGTGATCCAATGCAAAATTTGGTACATTACAAGAAGACAATGCTTGTATTTTTCCTCATGGGAGTGCTACTCAATCGGTGGGGGTCATTTCCCGTTTCGCTTGGCAATTCCTCTCAGCAGCCAGCTACTTTGGGGTTCCCGTGGTAATCCTCACAATGAGTTTCTGGGTTGAGCCCAAGTACTTCCCACGATTAAGGTAGTCAGGGAATTACATCCTCAAAGAATGCAGATGTTTAAATTAGTGTAAATTGTAAAATTTACTGGCTCACTCAATGTCATGAACTGAGTTGGGTTGATTTATATGGTATGGTGTGTATGTATTTTGTTTTTCTGTTATATCTGGTGGCTACTTAAATGGTTTATGAATATTCCGTAGAGTTCATAACATTGTGAATGAAAGCAGTAAATAGTAATCAAATTTTTTTGGACATGTACCATTTCTAATCCTGAACTATGATAGCCTGACTAGGTGACTACCTTTCACCTATATTTCCCTTAAACCAGGAGAGGGTGTTGGGCTCTCAACACAATGGGACTATGCCCATCCATAGATCCACTGGTCACCCTCCAGATGCAAGGTTCGTCAATAGGGATGAAGTTGAGTGCCATGAAAAGCCCTCCTTCTCTACCCCCTCTACCTCCCAAGTCACCCATTTTTAGTGGCTTCAAAAAATAATAGGTGAAGTGCCTATTACTATATGAGCTTCACCCTTTTTCTTATCCCAGAATACCCCAAAGGGTGATGACTGGGTAGAGGAGGAAGGGTTAGGAAATATGTTGATTTTAAGTAAATTTTATTCAAGCTATGTTTATTAACCCATTAACCATTGACTCACACTTTGATTTACACATTCTGCAAATGAAATGGACAAAAATAGAAACAGAATCAGAAATAAAAATAGTTTTGATGGATAGAGGTGGCTGAGCCGCACTGACAGTCCTTAACTTTTAAAAAATCAAACTCTGAGTCATAGATCACACTTTTTGGGTCAAATGTGGCGAGGGGGTCACCAAATTTTTCCAGAATCAGGCGAGGGGGTCGCTCATAATTTGCAGACAGAAGCGGGCTAACTTCTGGAAGGGGGTCACACCTTTCGAGGCTAAATAGGTGACTTGGTCGCACCTGTGAGGCCAGAATGAGCAACCTGGTTGCACCTATGAGTCCAGAATGAGAGACTTGGTCCCCTTTTTGGGCCCGTTAAGAGCGACCTACTTCGGAAACATAATTTTTTTTGACCCCGAGTCAGATCTGACCAACAGTAACCTATACTATGGCCAAATGGACTCATATTTGGCTTGAGGAGGCTCGACAGTAACTAGAAATGAAAATAAATAGGAATCTAAGCTAGATTTTAAGAGAAAATTAAACTAGGGAAGAAAACAGAAATAAAAACTGAAACTTTGAAAAATAAACCTAGGGATCTTGTGGGATCAACCTGGTATGGTTGCCAGTTCTATAGCAGGGATTTCTCCCTTACTACAGGGAAAGAATGGATACCTTCCGTCTATAATATGGAAGGATAGGGTCCCTGATGATAATGGAAGAAAACCTAAGTAGAAATCAAGCAAATAACAGAAAGGAAAGAGATGGAAACCCTGCACACAAGGTTAAACTCTAGAACCCTGCATACAGTTGTTAGAACATGAAATAAACCGACAAGAAAACTGAGTTAGACAAAAAATAAAATGTAAAAGACATTAAACAAGAGATTATACCTCTTGGTGGAAATGGGCCACCATGCCCTAACTTGGAGAAGCACCTCTCTCTTGGCAATGGGGGAGCTATGGCTTAATGGGAAAATGGATGAGAGGGAGTGTGGGTGGATTGAGAGGCAAATGATCTCAAGGCATCCACTCATGCAACATAACAGTATGCAAGGGAGCAATTTTTTGAGAGTGAGCCCCACCCCTCTATTTAGAGTGTTTTTAGGGTTCTAAGCTCCTGGTTAGGGCTTTAGCTCCTTTTTTGGGATTTTAGCCCCTTTCTCTTAATCTTTATCTCCTTTTAGGGTTTTAGGCTCCTTTGAGGGGTTTTAGCCCATTCTTGGAAGCTTTAGCCCCTATGAAAGATATTTAGGCTCTTTTTAGGGGTTTTTAAGCCCTTTTTCCTATTTTTAAGCCTTCTTGATGGTGTGGGGGTCAAATGGGGTTAAATGAGGGTCGTGCATGGGTGTCCTTGGGTGGTGTAGGCCATGTAGAGTTGAGTGAGAGACGTTTTGGGTTAACATGGACCACTTATGATGGCGATCGTTCTGTAACTTTCCTTGTGTCTACATGAACTCCAGGGGTTGATGGTCTATGTGGATTATCGTTTCCTTCCCCAAAATGTAATTCTTCTATTGTTGGCAAGCCTGTACAATGAAATACATCTCTTTATCATAAGTGGGATATTTCCAGACTGTGTCGGAAAATATCTCACTATGATATGCCACTGGATGCCCTTATTGAGTAAGGATTTCCCCAATAACATAGTCAGAGGCGTCCAACTTGATCTCAAATGGTTGTTGCAAGTATGGTAATGTGAGCACTAGGGTACAGTAGAGGCGATGTTTCAATTCTGCAAATTCCTTCTGTTGAGTTTCTGACAAGAAGAATTTTTCTTTTGCTCCTCCCTTGGTGAATTGACTCTCGGGCCAAGTGATATGAGAGAATACTAACACAAACTTGTGGCAGAAATTAGTAAGACCTAGAAAGTTGTGAAGCTCTATTAGAGTAGTTGGGGCTTGCCATTCCTGAATTACTTGGATCTTGGTTGGATCCACATGTACCCAATACTCATCAATAATGTATCCCATATACTGAACCTGGGTCATGCCAAAAGTGCAATTGTCCAAATTGGCACACAACTTGTGTTTCCACAGTGTTTGGGGTACTAGTTGGATGTGGTGGAGGTGCTCTTCCCAAGTCTAGATGAATATCAAGATGTCATCCAAGTACACTACTACAAATGAGTTGGTGAATGGCCACAAGATGTCATCCATCAGTCTCATGAAGGTTGCAGGAGCATTTGTTAGCCCGGAAGGCATGACCAACCATTCGAAAAGGCCCTCCTTGGATTTGAAGGCAACCTTCCACACATCGGTCAGTTCGATCAGTACCTGGTGATACCTAGACTTTAAGTCGATCTTGCTAAAATATTTCACCCCTTTAAGTTGGTTCAGGACGTCATTAATCCATGGGATTGGGTACCTATTCCGGAAAGTGATCTTGTTTAGTGCCTGATAGTCAATACAGAGTCTCCAAGTCCCATCCTTCTTCTGTACTAATAGGATTAACCTCCCACTAGGAAATGAACTTGGCCAGTTGTGACCCTTCTACAATAGCTCTTGAATTTTCCTCTTGATATCATCATTCTCCAGAACAGAGAGTCGATAGATCGGTCCATTTGGAAGTGATGCACCTGGGGTTAGATTAATGGGGTGCTTCACCTGACAGTGCAGAGGAACCCCTATGGTTGAGGTGAATATGTCCCAGTACTCCTCCATGACCTTGTCCATTTTTTTTTGTCATGTATATGGGCCTTATTTGGAGGTCGTGGCCATGCTCTTCTTCTTTCCCTGAGGGTGGATCATCAACAAAAAAAAGTTCCCAGTTTTAGAAATGAGCTTATTACATTGTTTTGCAGTAACCAAAGAGATAACAGTAGGAGGTGGTACCTCTGGTATCCTATACAAGTTATTTCACAATGTAATAATAACAGTGCGAGGCTAAGAATCATACACAACATGTCGCTTCCATAAGTATGGTTGACCAAATAATACATCACAAACATCAAGAGGAGAAATATCACATAATACCTCATCGGTGAAGGGCTTGATGCTATAGGGAAGGTGTCACTGTTAGCTAACACAGAGATACCGTCCTTAGTGAAGCCACCTGATGGTGTATAGCTACAGACATGTTGTGGTTAGCAACCCCAACTACTTCATGACCTCTACTGAAATGAGGTTCTTTTGTCTTCCACTATTGACAATGAACTATAGTGGGAAACCCTTTACCCACATATGGGAGTGTAAAATATGCTCTTCCTCCTCTGAATATTTTGGTTCTTCCTAATGAATCTTTGTGGTGCCAATGGTGGCATTGGGATTTGCATCAATAATATTCCTCCCTCTGTCATTCCCCTTCTCAAGTTCTGATTCAGTGTCAGAGTATGCATCTAATTCGTAATCCTTTATCTCGGCCACTAGTGACTCCTTGGCTCGACACTCACTGGTGTTGTGAGTGGGGCTCTTATGGAAATCGCACCACTTTCCCACTTCCTTCTTTGGCTTCACAGTGTTGTTCTTTGCTTGTGGGTTTGGAAAGTTGTCTTAAGGCACCATGCCTTGGCTATGTCCTTGGTTTTGCGGTTTGGGGGAACCTTTTTCTTGCTTCTGATTTGCAGATCCAAAGTATCATTTTTTCTGTTTGAATTTTTGCTCAATCTTGGCAGCATACCGGTATGCTGTACCAAGCGAGGAGATGTCAAGGAACTCCATTTACTCTTAAATGTATCAGTGTAGACAACTGCGGTACTTCAGCACTAAATGTTTCTTTGAATCTTTGATACCCAACTAGGTGCATAGGTTATGGAACATATTCATCATCTCATGCACATCTTGATCTCTTTGATACCGCAGCGTAGTCCATTGTATGTACTTGTACTCATAGCTCCTCGAGATAATATTGTCCCTTTATTTCATATAGAAATGAATTCCAAGTGGGTATGACTGAGAAAAGAGAGGGTTCCTCCTTGTCCTTTCTCTTACAGTAGGTTTCTCACCAGTCCTTGACACGGGGGGAGGCTTTGAGTAGTGAAAAAGTAATCTTTTCCCGAGTCAAAAAAGTCTTGAACCAAGAAATATCCTTCTAATAGATTCAACCATCTATCTACAGTGTCTGCATATATTCGACCATCAAGTATGGGAAAGTCAAAGTTTACTTGTACCTTAAAAGGGGTTGCACCTCCAGAGTGTCTGCTAGATGTAGGTGTGCCTCCAGTGGGAAGTCGTTGAAAGATCTGGGTGAAGTTATCCATCATTGCATTCCTTTGTTTTTCAAGGGCCTCCTTGAGAAAAATTTTGATAGGATATTTTGTGCCCTCATAATTTTTTTCATCCCCCATGGGAGGCCATTGAGATTTGCAAGGGTGATCTTGCAAAGGTTCAACTAGATCGAGCCCTAACTCTTTATACCCCGCCCTTGTTGGGGACATGCAAACAAGGATCGAGAAAGAGAAGATTGATCTGATACCACTGATCCAGATCGATGCAGGAACACAACAAAATACACAAATAACCATAGAGACAAATATGTAGCGGAACTAACACTTCATTTCATTAATCAAAGAATTGAAACTTGTTTACATACATAATGGAAATAAACTAGCTAGAGTGCTGGTAGCTTATCTCTGAGAAGAGATGTGGTGGCTACATGCCTCTGAACTCTATGTTACAATGAGGCTCAAAGGCCTATATATTATTTAGAAACAATGGAAATCCTACACATCCAAAAACCTAACCCTAGGAGGTGAAACAACAAAATGTGGGTCCCCGTTGGGTAATTTTGTACATTAATTTTCTGGGGTCGTAAATTTGGCATACTACCTTCGTTTGACGTGCATGATACATCGTTAGAAATATCTCTTCAAGGACTACATCCATAGAGAGTAAAAATTAAGTCCAAAATGGACACATATTTTCCTGACCATTTGATACCGAAAAAACATCGTTTATGGCCTCAAAACGGCTTTGGATGTTTAGGACCCGAAAGTTGCCAAAAATAGTAAACTGTGCTACAATTAAGAAAACTGGAAAACTAAAAGAAACAATGGTGGGGGTACAAGTGGAATAGGTAGGTGGAAACCAATATCCTCCTGGATCATTCCTCCCCCCTTAGGAAGCAATGGTCCCCATTGTGTTGAGTTCCTCCATGAGATGAGGAAACTTCTGCTGAACTTGGTCTTTGGTGAGCCACTTGGTGAAGGAGTTGTCCTGATTTCACAACTCGATATAGTTGGATCTTCTGCTGGTAGGTGTTATCGACCTGTGTGTCCATAATACAATTAGTTCTCACTTGTTCCATGCAGTCCTGGCTTAACTCTGTTGGTGTGAGTTGTTCTACCACGTCTGATGTGTCTAGTAGAGGTGGAAAGTAGGGTTGAATTCGGTCCACATTGAACACTGGGTGTATACCAAGGAATGGTGGAATACTAAGCTCAAATGCATTGTCCCTGATAGCCTTGGTGATGGTGTATGACCCATATTGAAGCAGGCGAAGCTTGCGGTGGGGTCCAACGATGCAGTCCTTCTGCAAATGTAGCCACACTTTGTCACCCACCTAGAAGTTGTGTTGCACCTGATGTTGATCATGTCGTTGCTTGTAATTAGCATTGGATCTATCCAATATTTCATGAACCTATTAGTGAATGTGCTGAATGCACGTAATGAAGCTATTTGACTTAGAAACATCAGACTTGACATGAGCTGAATCAGCCTAAGTAGCTGCAAATGGCATAGCTACGTCAATGGGACATAGTGGCTGGAATCTCAAGCCCACCTGAAAGGGGCTATGGTCAGTGGAGTTGTGGAGAGCCTAATTATAGCTATGTTGTACATAGGGGAGGCGCTCATCCCATGTGCATGGATGCTTTGAGTTATACATGCGCAAAATGTGTACGATCATCTGGTTGACGACCTTTGTCTGGCCATCAGTCTGGGGATGGAAAGATCTAGAATTTATGAGCTTAGTGTCTAGCATTGACCATAGGATAGAATAGAATGTACTAAGGAGCATCCTCTCCTGATCTGAGATTATAGACTGTGGGATCAGAAAATGTATCCACACTCGTTCAAAGAATAGTTTAGCAGTGGATTCTGCTGTGATATTCTTCTTGTAGGCCTCCATTATGGTCATGTTTGAGAATCTATCGACAACCATGAACACACATTCATTTCCATGCTTAGTAGAAGGAAGTTTCAACATGTAATCCATGGATATGGATTCCCAAGGTCGACTAGGGGTAGGCAATGGAGTATAGAGGCCTTGCTTCTTGATGGACATTTTGGCAATGGCACAGGTAGTACAGGATTGGATGTACTTCTCGACATTTTGTTGAAGGTTAGGCCAATAGAAATACTTCTTCAATGCTGCTAGTATTTTCTCAACCCTGAAATAACCAGTGACCCGGCTGTAGTGTGCTTCCAAAATCATCTTGGCATGCTCACTTGAAGGAACAAAAAGGTGTCCCATGCGACATAGTAGTGCATCCTAGAGGTGAAAAATTTGAACTTGGTTTCCCTCCAAGAGCATCTTGTATGTGTGGATGAATTCTAGATCTCTCTTGTAGAGAATTGGCCAATCAGAGATCTCATGCCCATAAGAGTTGAGCACGGTGGTTATCACCACGATCGGTGGTCAGCTGAGGTAGTCTATAACATTATTGGTGCCTCCCTTCTTGTACTTGATATTCAAATGAAACTGTTGTAGATATGTGGACCACTTATGATGGCAATCATTCTGTAACTTTCCTTTTGTCTATATGAACTGCAGGGGTCGATGGTCTGTGTGGATGATTGTTTCCTTCCCCAAAATGTAATGCTTCCATTGTCGGAAAGCCTGTACAATGGAATACATCTCTTTGTCATAAGTGGGATATTTGCAGACTATGTCGGACAATGTCTCACTATGATATTCCACCAGATGCCCTTGTTAAGTAAGGACTTCCCCAATAGCATAGTCAAAGGCATCTGTCTCAATCTCAAATGGTTGTTGCAAGTCTGGTAATGAGAGCACTGGGGAATAGCAGAGGTGATGTTTCAATTCTGTAAATGCCTTATGTTGAGTTTCTAACCAGAAGAATTTTACTTATGCTAATCCATTAGTGACTTGACTCAAGGTCCAAGTGATATGAGAGAATCCCAACATGAACTTGCGGTAGAAATTAGGAAGACGCAGAAAGATGCGAGGATCTTTTAGAGTAGTTGGGGCTGGCCAATCCCGAATGAATTAGATCTTTGTTGGATCCACATTTACCCCATACTCATCAATAATGTATATGATATACTAAAATTGGGTCATTCCAAAAGTTCACTTATCCAAATTGGCACACAACTGTGCCGTCATAGCGTTTAGAGGACCTCTCAGATGTGGTGGAGGAGCTCTTCCCAAGTCTAGCTGAATATCGAGATCTCATCCAAGTACACTACTACAAATGAGTTGGTGAATGGCCGCAAGATGTTTTTCATCAGTCTCATGAAGGTTGTAGGAGCATTAGTTGGTGTAAAATCCATGACCAACCATTCGAAAAGGCCCTCCTTGGATTTGAAGGCAGTCTTCCACACATAGGTCAGTTCGATTGGTACCTGGCGATAACCAAAATTTAAGTTGATCTAGCTAAAATATTTCTCCCCTTTAAGCTGGTTCAGGAGGTCATCAATTCATTGGATCGCGTACCTATTTCGGAAAGTGATCTTGTTCACCGCCTGATAGTCAATACAGAGTGTCCAAGTCCCATCCTTCTTCTGTACCAACACGATTGGGCTCTGATAGGGTGATGAACGTGGCCGGATGTGATCCTTCTGTAGTAGGTCTTGAATTTGCCTCTTGATTTCATCATTCTCTAGAACAGAGCATCAATAGATTGGTCCATTGGACAGCGATGCACTTGAGGTCACACCGATTGGGTGCTTGGCTTAACAGTGCAGAGGAACCCCTATGGGTGAGGTGAATATGTACCGATACTCCTCCATGATCATTTCCATTTGTTGTTGTCATGCGGATGGGCCCTATATGGAGGTCATGGCCATAATATTCTTCTTTACCTGAGGGCGGATCATCAAGAAAACAAATTTCTTGGTTTTGGAAATGAGCTTACTGCATTGTTTTGCAATAACCAAAGAGATAGCAGCATGAGGTGGTACCTCTAGTATCCTATACAACTTATTTTCCAATGTAATAATAACATTGCGAGGCCGATATTCATACATAGCATGTCTCTCCCATAAGTATGGTTGACCTAATAATACATCACAAACATCAAGAGGAGCAATATCACATAATACCTCATCCATGAAGGGCTTGATGCTATAGGGAAGGTGGCACTACTGGCTGACATGAAGATCCTGTCCTTGGTGAAGCCACCTGATGGTGTACAGCTGTAGGTGCACTGTGGTCAGAAATCCCAACCACTTCACGAACTTTGTTGAATTGAGGTTCTTTTGGCTCCCACTGTCAACAATGAACTATAGCGCATAACCCTTTAACCACATCTGGGAGTGGAAAAGACGCTCCTCCTCCTTCGAATTTTCTGGTTCTTCCTTTTGGATCTTTGTAGTGGTAATGGTGGCATTGGGCTCTGCATCGATGATCTTCTTCCCTCTATCATTGCCCTTCTCAGGTTCTAATTCAATGTCAGAGTATGCATCTAATTTGGAAGACTTTATCTTGGCCACTAGTGACTGCTTGGCCTGACACTCACTGGTGTTGTAACTGGGGCGCTTATGGAACTCCAAACACTTTCTTTCTTTATTCTTCAGCTTCACATTATTGTTCTTTTCTGGTGGCTTTGGGAAGTTGTCTTGAGTCATGATGCCTTTCTTGTATGCTTGGTTGTGCGATTTGGGGGAACCTTTCACTTGCTTTTGATTCGCAGATCCAAAGTCTCGCTTTTTCTATTTGAATTTTTGCTCAATTTTAGCAGCATACCGGTATGCCATATAAAGCAAGGAGATGTTGAGGAGCTCTGTTTCCTCCTTAATGTATCTGTGCAGATAATTGCGGTACTTCAGCACCAAATGTTTCTCTGAATATTTGATACCCAACTTGGTGCATAGGGTATGGAACAGATTCGTCATCTCATGCACATCTTGATCTCTTTGCTACCGCATCATCATCCATTGTATGTACTTGTCCTCATAGCTCCCCATGGGATAATATTGTCCCTTTATGGCATCTTGAAATGAATTCCAAGTGGGTACGACCAAGAAAAGAGAGTGCTCCTCCTCGTCCTTTCTCTCACAGTAGGTTTCTCACTAGTCCTTGACATGGGGGGCAGCTTTGAGTAGTGAAAAAGTAATATTTTCCCAGTCGAAAAAGTCCCGAACTAAGAAATATCCTTCTAATAGATTCAACCATCTATCTACGGCATATGCATCTATTCAACCATCAAATATGGGAATTTCAAAATTTACTTGTACCTTAAAAGGGGTTTTGTTTCTAGAGTGGCTGCTAGATGCAGATGCGCTGCCAGTGGGAAGTCCTTCAAGGATTTGGGTGAAGTTATCCATCATCGTGTTCCTTTGTTTTTCAAGGTCCTCCTCGAGCAACTTTTTGATAGGATCTTCTGCACCCTTGTCTTTCTTTTCGTCCCCATGGGAGGCCATCAGGATTTGTGAGGATGATCTTGCAAAGGTTCAACCAGATCCATCCCTAACTCTTTATACCCTGCCCTCATTGGGGACATGCAAAGAAGGATCGAGAAAGAGTAGATTTTTGTGATACCGCTAATCTAGATTTATGCAGGAACGCAAGAGAATACACAAATAAATTAGCTAGAGTGCTGGTAGCTTATCTCTGAGAAGAGATGTGGCCTCTACATGCCTCTGAAGTCTACATTACAATGAGGATCTAAGGCCTATATATTATTTAGAAACAATGGAAACCCAACACATCCAAAAAACTAACCCTAGGAGATGAAACACTAGAATGTGGGCCTCATTGGGTAACTTGGTACATCAATTTCTCGATGTCGTAACTTTGGCATACTACCTCCATTTGACGCGCATGATACATTGTTAGAAATATCTCTTCAAGGACTACATTGATAAATGTAAGCTATTGAGTCTAAAATAGACTCCTATTTTCTTGACCATTTGATGCCAAAAAAACGTCGTTTAGGGCCTCAAAACGGCTCCAGACCTGAAAACTGCCAAAAATATTAAATTGTGGTACAATTAAGAAAATTGGAAAACTGAAAGAAACAATGGTGAGGATCCAAGTGGAATAGGTGGGTGGCCACCAATATCCTCCTGGATCAATTTCGGACTTGATATTTGTTATTTATGGATGTAGTCCTTGAATAGATATTTCTAATGATGTATCATGTGCATCAAACGAAGGTAGTATGCCGAAGTTACGACCCCGGGAAATTGATGTACCAATTTACCCAATGGGGCCCACATTCTGGTGTTTCACCTCCTAGGGTTATATTTTTGGATGTGTAGGGTTTTCATTGTTTATCAATAATATACAGGCCTTCGAGCCTCATTGTAACGCGTAAAAGCATGGTAATGTGTCTCACTTTGCGGCAAGAAAATTTGTTCTGTTTTTATAAATTTATTTAAAGTATTTATTATAAAAATTTTAAAATATTTATTTTGATGTCTTAAAATGATAGTTTTTTGGTTCGCGCTTTTACGTACACATAAAACTTATTATTTATATTGATAATTTAATTATAATTAAAATATATCATAAAATAAAATAAAAAAATATGTAAAACAATCTTAAAAGTGTCTATAAAAAATGTGTTCAAAAAAATTGGAATTAAAAAAGTAAATGAAGATAAATATGGGGGGTTGCAGTTTTGTGAGTACTTATGAGATGCAATAATAGCAAATGACCTTTAAAAAAAATGAAATAGGAAAGATAAATATATATTTTTTAATTTAAAAAAAATACAATACAATAACTCATTCATAATGAAAACTTTCATTTCATTATATTATTATCTAAATATTGATGGAGTTTTAGATTTCTAAACAAATACTTTTAGTTCATAAATTTCATTGCCAGAAAAGGGGAAAAAGTGAGACACATTACCATGCTTTTACCCTAACACATATTTCAGAGGCATGTAGTCGCCACATCTCTTCTCAGAGATAAGCTACCAGCACTCTAGCTAGTTTATTTCCATTCTGTATGTAAACAAGTTTTAGTTCTTTGATTAATGAAATGAAGTGTTATTTGTGTTGCATATTTGTTTCTCTGGTTATTTGTGTATTCTGTTGTGTTCCTGCATAAATGTGCATCAGATCAGTATTTAATCGAGTCATTTTCACTCAGAAATATATAATTCTTTTCTGTAACTCCTAGTGCTTACTAGAGCCCATACTCAATGCTAAAAACATGGAGTAACAAACTTTGTGCAATTCCAGAGCTCCTGGCTCAATACTAATGCCAGGATGTACTTGTAGGGTACACCTAGGGATACGATGGCCAAGGATCAGATGTTCCGAAGCTTATGCTCAACATGAACATGGAAGGCTCTAGGGCTTATGCCCAACAATTCCAAATTATCTTTTCATGTGTTCCAGATCTTCACACTCAACACAAATGTTTCAAAACTCATGTGCTTTAGATCTTGTCACTCAACAAAATTATGAGTACTCATGTGCTCTAGAGCTTCTCGCTCAACACAAAACATCAA
>LPNX010920848.1:0-53652 GCA_001517045.1 Pseudotsuga menziesii | reverse complement strand
TACGCCCAATATATCAAACAAATCATCATGTTCATATGCAGTGTGGTCTTTGACCCAGTATATCAAAATAAAACATCAAGGTAACATCATAATCAATGGGCCTCATGCCTATAAGTGTTAGGTCCAAAATTTGGGATATTATAGTAGTTCAAAGGTTTCACACACACGAAACAAGGAGAGAGAAAAACAATAATATTGAAAATGAAGAAGAGACTAAACTCTTTTAATATGTTTAGTGATAAAAAATAGGCTTAAATTTCATGGATCATAAATTGTCTTAACAACATTAACCAACATCAATATATAACTAAACTTCTATTAATTACAAAAGATTAAAAACAATTGAGATAATTAAATAAAAAGATACCATAAAGTAACACAATTTTTACCTTATTTTACCTTTATATCCATCCTCAATTACCCCATTTAAATCTTCTAAAACCTCTTTACTTATTTTGAAAATATGCTATTAATGTACTAAACCTAATTGAAAACTTCTTAAACTTAAACTAAATAAATTAAAAATAATAAATCTTCCGTAACTAAAACCCCTTAAAAAAATACAAACAAAATAATCCAAATATAAATTCATTAATAATTATTATTATTGAACTTAACCTACAAACAAATCCCTTTCCTTCTCCTTATAATAATAATAAAATAATAAAAATGTAATAATTTAAATATTATTTATTTTAATTTAATAAACCGCTAAAACTTAATTAATTTGATAAATTCATTAATATTAATAATAATTATTGAACTTGACAAGCATAACCTTTTCCTTCCCATTATGAGAATAAAAAAAAAATTAATAATTTTAATTCAATCTACATACAAGGGATCATTATCGGAGCTTTTGTGCTACCTCTATCTAAGAGACTAACCTAGAGCACCTTATCATTACTAAGAAAAACATAATTCCAACATAATAAAGCCATGCCATTATTTTTTATGTTTCTTCGTATGTCCTTCCCTCTTGGCACTTATCGCTCCAGAAGAGAGTTACTACTTCTCGCCTTCTTGCACTTGTCGTGATCATGATGGGTTCATATGGACTTGTTCAGCTTTTTCGTTACGAAAGCACATGGTGAGATGAATGGGGGGGAAGGGGGTAACCACTACCCTACTAATCACTAGTACTATTACTCACTTCGGAATGTTTGGAAATGAATCTCTACCCACTATTCTTACAATTCGAAAAAGCTATCTTCCCATGTTTTTACGTCAAAATATCAAAAAACGGCCCAAGGAAATGATGGTGGTTTTAGGTCATTTCGTAAGAATTGGTTTTCTTCTTTTAAAAAAAGAAATGACCGTAGAAAATGACATTTTCCATTTGGTTCTCATTTCTAACCCGTTTTTTCAAAGAAAAAGTTGCAACCATTACGTTTATAGTAACACAGATGGAAGCTACTTCATCATTCTCATTGACTTCTTCATTTGCATGTACCAACTGTGCATCCTTCATTGCTTCTTCAAAAATTGTGGGATGAGAAGAAAACAAAGCAGACTATAGATGCTCATCACTAACATGAGTCTGCTCATACATCTCTCTCAAACTTTTGGTTTTCTGGATTTGGGGTTGACTGTTTGTTGTTGTTTCTTTTGTGCTACTATCAACTGTCTGTTGTTCATTCTCAACAATTGTTGCAGGTTTTATGCTGCTATCAATTGTCTCTTGCACATAGATACTATCACTCACATCAGTAGGTACTACTACATTTACAGGTTTACTTTCATTAGCTAAATGTAATGTCCCGAAAAATTGAAAAAATTATTTTTTTATCAGGCTAGTAAAAACTACCTATACAGAACATTATTTTTCTTGCGGAAATATATCATTCACTACATGTACCATTGTTTAGTCGTAATCTATTCGTAAGTTCTATCATTTAATTCCAATCAATAGTTTTAATGTATTTTACTTAAGATGTCATGGATATGATTACTACTTAATTCTCATGGTTGTAATTTGTTGTGTATGTGCTAGGTACTGGTTTATATACTTCGTTCATTTTTGCATAAGTTTACTAATTATTTTTGAAGTCCTAACTTAAATTTGTTTGTGGAAACAAATTGGGTGGAGTGGCGAGACTCGTTCTCCCATGACCTACTAAGGCACCTCTTTCTATTTGTATGCATATTTAACATAGAGACAGAGACTTATTTTAAAAGCACTAAATATCTTGATCTTAAAAAACCTACTGCTTGCTACTACGGTTCCTTACCAACTCATATTATAACAAGGTAAATACTATTTTCATCAATTAGTTATCATAGCTAGATTTCTTGTGTGCTACTTATAATTCATTAGGAGTTTATTTTTTGTCTTTTATATCTTCGTATATTGACATTCTATGTTCATTTTATTAAAAGTATTAACATAACCTTTGTTTTCGATTGGTAGGTTATACTCTTGTTTTAAGGATCATACATTTAAATTTTATAAAGGTTAATTATTATGATGACATATTTTATATGCCATGGTTCTTAATCTTGAATCTTAGGGCATATGGTAAAGCAAGGTTCAAGGATTAATCCTATGGTGGTGCGATACCCATTATATATATTATACTTGGTATTAAAACATTGGGGTGGCATAATATAATGTATGGACTATACGTTACACAAAACCTTGTGATACAAGCTTGGGGTGGCGAGGCCCATGTTAACAGACTTGTTTTTTTATATTTTGTGAGGCCTTTTGGCCGTGGACCAAATTTTAGTGCCCTTACAGGATCTGTGTATAAATTATGTTATTTCATAAGTCATAACTTGGAATTGGGTCTTTTGTGCCTAGGAAGCACCATTGCTTGCAATGGTGCCAGAGCCCTTGGCACGACTGGATAATAGTTGACTTGCATTATTGGAATTCATGTACCTAAAATATACTGTGTTTATGAAATGGAAATGGTTATTACAGTTACTGTGTATGAGTTGAATTTATTGCCCACTTATTTTATTATTGTTGTGAGTTGAATGAGGCATTTTCCTTCATTGATAGACTGTGTATAAAATGATTTTATTTAAAACCTAGATGTAATATTTGATAGCGTATGGCTTGGCCATGTCGTAGATGGCTTAAGCGCTTGCCATGGAAGCTACGAAATCGTAGTTTGTTTGGATTTACTTTATTTTTAATACTTAATGTAATGTGAAAACAAATGAGATGTGGGTGCCACCCTAGAGGGCTTTCGTTACTGTAGATGAAAACGTTGACAGTTTTCGTTTGTTGTTTATATATACTGTGTATTTTATTTTATAATCTGTGGCTTATGTAAATGATGTGCATATCTTAATGAGGGTCTTACAACCTCTTATGTAATGATTCATTACTTTGATTTATTAGCCTTTGTGTTTATTTAATTTGGCTAAGGCCGTGGTTACAACGCGAGGGAAGAGCTTGAGTCTTACGACTTAGCTGTAGCGTGTATGTTTGTTATTAAAAGTATCGAGGTTAATAAATTATGTATCCCACATACACTATATGCATAGCGTGTCCATTATTTAATGTAAACAAATACCCACGGGGTTCAAACCCTGTTCTTGGTTGATGTAACGATTTGTAATTTTTATATATGGATGTGATTTGGGGCTTGGATGCCAATAGGATTTGATTCGTGTTCACCTTTGTAATTACTTTGGACTGCAATGATATTTTGATATCATTTATAAATGAAAACAATTCCCGTGTAGCATTTTATGTGGTGGTTTTATTAAGCATGCGCCTTTTATTTTGTAACCCACGGGGGTCGATACTACGACCTCTGGATAATTTAGGATTTCATTCAATGGTTGGAATGTTTAATTGGATAATGGTTATCTAATGGCCATGAGTGATATTTAAATGAGAGTATTCGATTTTTATGGCATAAGTTTTGGTTATGTGGATTTTAATAATGAAAAGAGAATTGATCTTTGGACCAAAGAATGGTCACAATACTCACTCTATTCATCGTTTATGAGGATGTTAATTTTAATGGAATGTTTTAGCAATTATCTTGTATTTAAATATGTAGACCTTGGAATGTCTTTTCTGGTCTATTTATTTTATGAATAATTATAGTTTGTACTTTAATTTATCATATTCATAATTCCATTCTATAAATGTTAATGTATATTTATAGATAGTATTTTGATTTGTTTACTGTTGATGTCTATATATATTTATATATAATATAGTAGTTCAGTTTGTAGATAATATCTTAGGTTATATAGGTTGTAATTTTATACTTATAGGTATATATATAACTTACCTATGAACTAGTTTATGTAATTCTAAAACATGCCTCTGCTGAAAAATGGAATATGTCAGTAGAGTATAAAGACAAAAGGAGGAGATAAATAATAGATTTGAAATAAACCTAGTTTGTACTTAACCGAGTTTCATTAGTAAAACTAATACAAGAATCAAAACTAGGTTGCAAAACCCTTAATGAACATTTGTAGAGAAATTAAACTTGCAGAAGTAAACTAATAAATAAACCTTGGATAAACCTGGTATAGAAAATCACTTATAGCCTAGGGTTAATATTTTAAAATGCAAACCCTAGCAAATTTAAACAAAGAAACATATACATTGGGTTAGGAAATGAAATCTAATCATTTTCCTAACATAGATAACATTTATTACAGGAAAATAGTATATACAGTCTAGGGCTTCATACTTGTAACTTTAAGCTTTCTTAATGGCTGAAACTGCACACTCAAAAAACTAGCATTAACAATTCAAGGCAGATCTAACCTATATGTTTGATGACCAAATCACTTGGTAACTACCATGTTCCACCCAACCATGAACCATAATCGTTCTTGGTTTCAATCTGGATCCTTCCGAGATGGAGCCCAACATGCAAGTAGCTTAGAGCTCCTAAGGTATGGTTTCCTAACTAGTATATCAGGTCTCGATCAGTTCTCCCTTTTCCGTCCAAGAAAATGTTCTCCAAGAATTACTTGAGAGAAACCAGGTAGAAAATGACCGCTCCAATGATAGATCAAAATCCCAAGCCTTTCCTTGGCTTGAGTCTTTATAGATAGACTTTTTTGTGAAAGGTACAGCTAAATCAAGAAACCTTGGTTTCTTGATTTAACCCTTTTCAATTACTTTGGGCAATTACTAATATTTTAACTTAGGAACTTTCAACTAGTTCCTAACAAGACTTTGTAAGTTTTTGGACTATTTATTATCTTTACATAATAAATAATAATGGATGGAGCTTTTCTTCTTTCTTTCATCATTAATATTATAAATATATTTAATTCTTTATACATACCATGTATAAAGTACATAATAATATAACACTGGTTAATATTTGTATTTGGGCATCATAGACCATGATCTCTAGAATAAATGACACTTCTTCATTAAGGTCAAGTAGGTAGATGGTTTAGGTCTACTAAGCTAGGAAACTCTAAGCATCCTTGCATGTTGGATTTTCCTCGTATAACGTGGTAGTTCTTCAGTACTTGATGAGAATACATAAATTCAAAATTTCATTTAATCACTTATAAATAAGTATGATGAGATCAATATTTTTCTCGAGTTGTTTTCAATCGAAAGTTATTAAATTATTTTCAATAACCCCTAACATTTACAAAATCCCATACTCAACGCTTTAATAGGGAGTTACAACTTAGTGCGATTCCAGATCTTTTTTCTCAACACTAATGCTAGGATGTACTTGTATGATACACCTAGGGATACAATGGCCAAGGATCCAATGCTCCAAAGCTTATTCTTAACATCAATATGGAAGGCTCAAGGGCTTATGCCAAACACTTCCAATTATCTTTTCATGTGTTCCAAATATTCTCACTCAACACAAGTACTCATGTGATCCAAAGCTTCTTGTTCAACACAAATAGAAATCACTCAAGTGCTACAAAGCTCCTCACCCAACAGAAATCAGCAATCACTCAAGCGCTCTGGAGCTCCTCACTCAACAAAAATCATCAATCACTCAAGTGCTCCAGAGCTCCTCGCTTAACAAAAATCATCAATCACTCCTGTGCTCTAGATCTTCCCACTCAACACAAAACATCTCATCAATCATGTGCTTCAGGGTCCATGCCCAACACAAACAAGAACATGTATATCATCAAAAATTGGATTACGCCCAATATATAAAACAAATCATCATGTTCATATGCAGTGGGTTCTTTGACCCAATTTATCAAAATAAAATATCAAGTCAACATCATAATAAATAGGCATATGCGTATAAGTGTTAGGTGCACAATTAAGGATATTACTTCCCTCCCCGCATAGAACAACACTGTCCCTAGTGTTGTAGGGATTCAGAATGACATCATGAAACAAGGAGGGGTAGGCCTTTCTCATGGTGGCTTCATTCTCCCAAGTAGCCTTATCAGCCTCAAAGTGATTCCATGACACTTTCAAGCTGCACCTCTCTCTTACCTAGTATATGGATAGGCTCAGGGGAAAACTCCCCTTCAAGTTCCACCTATAATAAGGACCAATCAACAACATGTTTAGTATCATAAACATATGTCTTTAACAAATATGCATGGAAAAAATTATGGACTCTTACATGCGCAAATAATGCTAGTTCATATGCCACTGACCCTTTCTTGGTCAATATTTCAAAAGGTCCACAAAATCTAGGTGCTAACTTACCACACATACCCAAGCTCAACAAGCTTCGTTTGGATTTTACTTTCAAGTAAATATGATCACCTATTTGAAAGTATTTATCTTTTCTTTTCTAATCTGTGTAACTTTTCTGGTGGTCTTGTGCTTCTTTAAGGTTCACCTGGACCTTGGTAACCAACTGTTCCAAGTCCATCAGTAAATCAGGCCCTAACATGAGTCGATCCACTGGGATACCCCAACTAACCAGTGTTTTACACTTCCATCCATAGAGTAACTCAAAGGGGCTCATCTTGGCGGAATTCTAATAACCATTTTTATACAAAAACTATGTGAGATAAGGTTAATCCTCCCACTTCGTGGGGTTGTTCATGACATACATCTAAAGCATGTGCTCAACAATATGGTTTACTCTTTATGTCTTCCCTTCTATCTGTGGGTGATATGCAGTGCTAAAGTTCAACTACATCTCCAATCCAGAGAATAAACATCTCCAAGATTTTCTTGTAAACCTAACATCTTGATTTGAGACGATTGCCTTGGGTATCCCATGTAATCTAAATATATCCTTCAAGAAGATATCGGCAATGTTCACTTCTTTGTAGGTTGACTTCATAGGAATGAAGTGTGTTGCTTTCGACAACTTGTCGATGACCACAAAAATAGAATCATTTTACTTCTTAATTTTCGGTAAATCGATGATGAAATCCATACTAATGACCTCACACTTCCATTCTGGAATGGGTAACGGCTACAACAATCCCTCAGGATGTTGGTTTTCAGCTTTGACTAGCTGACATTCCTGACATTTCGTAATAAACATTGCAATTCCATCTTTTCAATTAGGGCATAAAGTGTGTCTTTTTATGGTGGATATCATCTTTTGATATCATGGGTGCCTAGAGTAGGGTTCTTGATGAAATTCCATGAGGATGTTGGACCGAAGTTCCCTGCCTTCTGGAACATGCAAACGATCCTTGGACCATAGCAGTCCTGATTCATCTACCCTATATTCTTTTTTCTATTGAAACAACCTGTTCTATTGGACTTTTTTGAGGATTCTCACATAGAAGGGGTTAACTCTATTGGCTACTCTAATACTCTCATTGTAATGTCCCCAAAAATTGAAAAAAAAAAATTATGGGCTAGAAAAACTACCTGAAGGGGATCATTATTACTCATGCGGAATTTACATGCACTACTTAAACTTTCCATCTCTTTAGAAACTGCTCATATAGTCTTGTTAATATCTTATGCATTCAACGATTATTAGTTCATTTACTTCTTATGTCTTAATTATGTTATTTAAACTATTTGTAGATCTTAGTTATTACTTTCAGTGAGTTAATGAATTGTATAGTTCATTGTTTTACTTCCGCACATGTGTACTCTGGTTTTTAGGTATAACCTAACTTAACTTTGTTGATGGGAATAAAGTGGTGGAGTGGCGGGACTAGTTCTCCCATGACGATCTGAGAGGTAAGGTATTACTTGGTTATGCAGGATTACTTAGTCCATTCGAACTAAGGCACCTCTCTCTTTTACTTATGCAGTTTCTTACTTGCGATGGGATTAGAAGTAAAGTGTTGACCACCTTGGTCGTCGATAAACTGCTGCTGATTATTACATCTCCTATCGACTTGGTTTTAAAACTTAGTAAGTGTAGTTATCGTCAAATTTTCTATTACGACTAAATTTCCTGTACATTGATTATTCTTCATTATGGTCATTTCATATGTCATTAATATCTTTTTAGTGCTATGTGTATTTTTACTATATATTCTATTTTAACATTTCTTATGTTCTCTTATCGACATGTTATTAATGGTTTGAGAGCAGAGATTTGTATTTGATATTCTGAGAGATTTACATGGCAGACTTTGTATGCCATTGTGCTTAAGCCTAAACGCCTTAATACTTTCATATTAAACCCTAAGCTCTAAACCTATGGACTAAACTTTATCTACATTTCTAAGCAAGAGTTTAAGACTTTGGACTAGCGCAACCTATGACTGAGTATTGTTATAATACTATCATAATGCAAGCTTTGTATTATATTAATGTTGGCATTTAGATTTTGGGGTGACATAATATATGGTATAAACCATACGTTATATGGTTTAGCCGTTGGTATGAAGGGGGTGATAATTGATACTTTGTAAAAAGTCGCGACTATGGAAAATGAGTTTGATGTTTCGTTAATGGACTCCAACCTACTGCATTTAATGCTTGTGGGAAAGCGAGACAAACTTCCCCTTAGGCTTGGATCATGTTGGATGTGTATTGCATTTGTCATTTGGGGTTTTGCTATTTGGTTCTGCATAGAGGTATGGCCATGGAGGTGGCCTCCAGCTTGTGAGGTATCCCCACGTGAATTTACAAGCCTACACATTAGTTTGGTTTACAATTTGAAATAAATGGCATACTCCTCATCCCCATCTTGGTTTTTCTTTTGCTTGCAGGTGGCGAAAGGAGTGGAGGGTAGCGTGGCTACAACAAAGTTGGCTCCTAGCATTGCATTCATGGCCATGATAATCCTTCTCATCCATCTTATTATTGTCACCCTTCAATCCTATGGTAGGGCTACGTTTCGACTGGTTGTTTTGGTTGGGGTTTGATGCTGTAACGAAATTGATTTCACCTTCGGACTTTGAATACAGACTTAGTTATTTTTAAAATGGAGGCATTATGCCATAATTTGTTTCTTAGGCCATTTGGCTCTGTGTAATCTTATTTATGTTATGTAAAACATTAATGTTATTGTTTTTGGATTTTATAGCCATGGGTTGCACCATTGCAAGCAATGGTGCCATAGCCCATTGGCACGCCTATGTAAAACCTTGCTCTTGACCCTTAATGGTGAATGTGTACAGACATTTGGGATCTATGTGTAAATATATATAAGCATTGGTTTTTATAAAATACAATGGTTTATGTTGTGTGCAATTTTCTCCTACATTTTTATCTAGATATATATTTAAATAAGTTGGGTTTTTTCTTATGGAAAGAGGCATACGCCTTACCGGATTCTCTTTGCGTAAATGCCTTTGATTAGTTGGTTAAATAAATGTCTTGACAACGTGGGTAAAGGCCATGCCATCAATGGCATGAGCCTTCACATAGTGCTACGACATTTTGTAGTTTATTTGTTTACGGCATCTGGTTCTTAATGAAAAGTGGACTGTAAATCGTTGTTTGGATGAGGCCATGACTTATGTGAGCACTGGGTATTAAAATGTTATTTGGTCGAGGCCGTGACTTATGTGAGCACTTTGTATTAAAATGTTATTTGGTCGAGGCCATGACTTATGTGAGCATTTGTGTGTTACTGGGTTTCGTGGAGGCTAGGGTATGCAAACCCTCAATGGCACTTGTTGTTTTTAAATAACTTGGACTCTGTATTATAAATTAAAGGGTTTAATTAAAACCACAGCCCGCATACCAATTCGTATAGAGTGGCCTATGTGAGAATGATCATATATTTTGGTTGTTGTAGGTATATATAATATGTATGGGTTGTTTATTATGATTTTTCCTTAGGTATTGACATCCATGGGAATCAATGTCGCGACCTCTATTGGAAACAATGTTTTTAATGTAATGTAATGAAATGTGTTTTGATGAATAAAACAAGCTGGGCTTGCATGGCCATAGGGTTCGATTCCTGCTTTTGTTGCAATAAATGGATTTATGTTATGATGTTGAATTATGTAACTTGATTTATGGTTATGTATAGATGGATATTATATGGGATTTTTAAATATATAATGCATGTGATTTATGGTATTTTAATATAGATGTTAAGACTGTAGATTTTATGGTGGAGTCTTGATAAGGACCACATGGATGGTCATGATATCCCTCTGATTAAAATTAATTTGGTTTTCGTTTATGTGGAGTATTTTTAATGTAATTTGTTATATTATTACAGACCTTGAAAGGTCTTAGATGGGTTATTTAATTTAGAAATAAATGTATCGATAGTTTTTTTTATAAAGGTTTATACCTAATAGTTTTATTTATATGTATATATAGTTATCTTATAAACAAATAGCTCTAGTTGTTATATGAACTCTATTCTTAGTAGATCTAGTTTAAAATATAAATATGTATAGATTAGCATAATTATTATTTTAGTTAATTATTATTGAAATAGTTTATTTTAAATTTATAGGGCAAGCCTCTGCTGACAAATGAAATATGTCAGCAGAGTATTAAATACCGAGAACACAGTATAAACATAATACTAAGATCAACACCTAGTTAATACAATAATATTTATGAAGGATACCACCCTGAACAAAAACAACATACATTGAAAACTTCTCCACCATAAGATTAGTAAATTGTAATTACAAACCCTAATAGCTTGTTAATCATAAAACTTAACCCTGAGGATTAGAAATTACATTATCGTCATTACGTAATGTGAATGGTAATGAATCTTTAGCAAATAAAATAGAATAGGATTTTCAGGGTTTCATACCTGAATTTGAAGCTTTGTCAATGGTTACACCTGCACACTCAAATAACCAGCATTAACAATTCAATGTAGATCTGACCTATGTTTGATGACCAAATCACTTGGGAACTACCATGTTCCACCCAGCCATGACCTAGGCCCTTTCCTAGTTTAAATCTGGATCCCCCTGAGTTGGACTCCAACATGCAAGTAGCTTAGAGCTCCTAAGGTAGGGTTTCCTATCTGGTATTCGGATTCTAAATCAGTCCTCATTTCCTTGCATGAGAAAGTTCTCCAAGAAAACACTTGAGAGCCAAAATAGGTAGAATAATCATTCTCGAAGGAAAAATCAAAACCCCAGTCCTTTTCTTTGATTGAGTCTTTATAGGCAGACTTTTCAGTCAAAGGGGCAGTTAAATCAATAAATCCTTGATTTCTTGATTTAACTTTTTTCAATTTACTGGGGTAATTTTCAATTCTTAACCTAGGAACTTTTAACTAGTTCCTAGTTAGTCTTTCATAGTTATTTCACTATTTATTAATCCTTAAATAATAAATAATAATTGGTGGAGCTTCTCTTATTTCTTTATTCAATTATATAATTAATCATAATTAAGTCTTTATATATACTATGTATAAAATACATAGTATTAAAATACTATGTTAACATTTGTCTTCTAGCATCATGTATCATGATCCCTAGACTTAACGACGCTTTCTTATGAAAGTCAAGTAGATAGATGGATGAGGATTACTAGGATAGGAAACTCGAAACATCCTTGCATGTTGGATTTCCCTCGTATAATGTGGTAGTTCTTCAGTACTTTCATGAGAATACATAAATCAAAAATTTCATTTAATCACTTATAAATAAGTATGATGATGATAAATATTTTTCTCAAGCCGTTTTCGCTCAAAAGTTATGAAATTATTTTCAGTAACCCCTAGCGCTTACCAGAGCCCATACTCAATGCCTATAGCAGTGAGTTACGAACATACTGCAATTCCAAAGATTTCACTCAGAACTAAATGCTAGGATGTACTTATACAATACACCTAGGGATACAATGGCCAAACAACTGATGCTCCAGAGCTTATGCTCAACATCAACATGGAATGCTCCAGAGCTTATGCCCAACATTTCCAATTATATTTTCATGTGTTCTAGAGCTTTATGCTCAACAAAAATGTAAGTATTCATGTGCTCCAGAGCCTCTCACTTAACACAAAGCATATCATCTATCATGTGCTTCATGGTCCACGCCCAACACAAAAATTTCATCAATCATGTGCTTCAGGGTCCATGCACAACAAAAAACATATATATCATCAACAATTTGCTTACGCCCAATATACAAAAAAAATCATCATGTTCATATGCAATGGGGTCTTTGACCCAATATAAAATATAACATCAATATAATCATGATGATCAATAGGCTCATTCCTATTAGTGGTAGGTCCAAATTTCAGGATAATACACTCATGCAAATCTCCATCGAATTGACTCAAATTCACCTCATATATGATATGAGTTCATCGGATCAAAGCATTGAAAACCTTATTCTCTTTACCCTTAATGTGATTAACTCCAAATGGTACTTGCTAAAGAAATCCAACCACTTGGCTTGCGTTGAATTCAGATCTGACTGATCAAATAAATATTTCAGACTCATATTGTCTGTTTTTAGAAGGAACTTCCTTCCCATGATGTAGTTCCTCCACATCCTCAAAGGGTGGATGACGAAAGATAAATCAAGATCGTGCGTAGGATAATTATTATCAGGCTTTTTTAATTTACGTGATTCATAACAGATTGTGTGATCATTCTGCAAGAGAACTCCTCCAACTCCTTCCTTTCTTACATCCTTGCAAACAACGAAATCCCCATAGGGATCTATAATTTGTAACACCAGTGTGGTCATCAAAATCTACTTAATCTTTTGAAACTTTATTCACACTTATCAATCCATAAGAGCTTACTCTCTTTCTTCTGCAAGGCATTCATGGGGCAAGTGATTCTCGAAAAGTTCTCAATGAATTTTTGATAATATCCGGCTAATCCCAAAAATCACCTAATGTCAATGACACTAGTAGGGGTAGGACAATCCTTTATGGCTTTAATATTTAAGTGTCCACAGTTATCCCTGTCTCGAAGATAATTTGACCTAAGTACTATATTTGTGGTTTGTAAAAATCACATTTACTAAAATTAGAGTAAAGATGGTGTTGTCTCAACACTTGTAGTACTATGTGAAGGTGTTCTTCGTGTTCTTATTTATATTTTGAATCAACTAGTATGTCATCTATAAATACCAAGACAAACGTATCCAGATACCTAATGAATATGTTTCTCATCATACACATAAAGTTAGCGGGTGCATTGGTCAACCCGAATGACATCACTACAAACTCGCAGTGCTCGTACCTTGTATGAAAGGAGGTTTTGTGAATATCCTCATTGTGAATCCATATTTGATGGTACCTGGATGATAGAACAATCTTTGAAAATATTCTATCTCCTCCCACCTGATCGAACAAGTCATTGATCCTAGGGAGTGGATACAAGTTCTTGATAGTCATTTTATCCAACTAACGGTAAGCGATGCACAACCACATCGTACCATCCTTATTATCTATAAATAATATCGATGCTCCCCCAAGAGACACACTGGGTTGGATATACCCTTTCTCTATCATTTCCTACGGCTACAGTTTGATTTCTACCAACTTAGGTGCAGTCATGCGATAAGGGGCTTTGGAAGCCGTAATTGATCCCGGGGTCAGTTTGATGGAAACATCTAGGTCTCGTTTCGGAGGTAATCCTGGGATTTCCTTGGGAAACACATCCTTGAATTCTCCAAGAATGAGGAAGTATTCTATTTGTTTCTCTCTATCAAACTCTATGTCTCGGATGTTCACTGTAAACAAATTGCAACCCTTCCTAACGCATCTGTTTGCTTGTAAGGGAAATATTTGCCTTACAAAAAATTTCTTTCGAATTCCCTGAACCTTCACTTCGTTCCCTTGGCTATCAGTAAACAAGATAGAATTTTGTAAGAAATCGAGCATGACATGGTGTTGTTCTAGCCAGTCCATGCCGATAAGTATATCATATGATCCTTGTTTATCCTCGATTTGTTATCATTTTTTGCAGATACATTATTCATTTAAATACATATTTCATCATGTTTTGTATGTTTTATGTCACGCATATTATTATTCAACTTCAGGTTTTATAATAATTTTATGCTAAGTTAATATGCAAAATGCATTCAACTTGCTTTTCACATAGCATGTCTAGCTCGACGTCGAGCTCATCATTCGGCCCGTTCCATGAAAATCGCTGGTAGTTTTCTAGATGTCAAAATTTGTTGTTGTACACTCCATTCCTAAATCATGCTAGCAGATAGACACTTCCTTCTCCCTAGATAGAATCCTAGTTTATCCAGATCACATCCCATCCTTCAGTTCAACACTCTATCTGGATCACCCATCAGACTGCATGCACCTAAGAATTAATTCTAGCCATTTAAAATGTGAATTAGCTTCCAACGATTTGCTTATCCACACATATGGTAATGGATCTGTGTTCTAGACTATTCACCAGCCTGTGTTCTCATTTACTTGCCACCATGTCAACCATCCTTGCGCTGGACTATCGCATTAAACTCACACCCAAGAAGGATCGCTCATGGCCTCCTCTGCTTGACTCAAAACTACCACCAGTCTGCGCGTTTAAAGAGTAGAATGACCTATGTTCTAGAATACCCACCATGTAAGATGTCTTGGCTTACCACCATTCCATGTTCATACTGAAGAAGGATTCGTGTGATACCTCTGCACATCGTTTACACTGGATAAGGAACCTGTGTGCATGTTGTTCAGTGAAAAGATCCAAATTTGTGTTGAAGAAAGAAAATGTTTATGCGTTGGCCTGTGATCACTTAAACTCTATTATAGTCGACTAAATTTATAGAGTAGTCGACCTCTAAAGGGTCGGATTGCTCATCCTTTTAAATCATTATATAACTAAGCCTCTATGAGAGAGCTCAGTTAGATAGAAAACCAGTCAATTAGCAGAGTTAGGAGAAGAGTTCTTGCTATGATTTACTCTTGAACTTTGCATTTTTGTTCCACCATCTGAATAAAGAGATATATGCATTGCTGTTGAATATTGCATTTAAGTAGAAGTTATCCAGCCATCACCGATGATTGCTGATAGGGCCCCTCATCAACCAGAGGTTCATTTTCTTTGTTTAGCTTTGTTTCTTTTCTATTTTAGCTAGTCTAGTTTAATTTCTAGCTTGTTTCCATTAGATTATAGTAGATGCTATCTTATTTGTTTTCAGCAATACATTAACTTAGTTTTATGTCGAAATTTAATTAGTTAGATGCACCCATAGCTTTTTTTAGTTATTTTCTTTTAGTAATTTTGTTTCTAGTTATTTTCATTTTCAGCATTACTTTCAGTCTTTGTTTTCAAGAATATAGAATAAGTTGTTTTCATGAATTTAGAATAGATTCAATTCTATTCATATTTTGAATTTATGCAACTTAATTTCCAGTTCATTTAATAGTTTAATATGCATATGAATCATTTTCTTTAGGAATTAGTTTCAGATTAATTTACTGTTAATAGGTTTATTTACTGTTCTAATGCGTTAGAATTACATCTGCATGGCCTCAGCTGAAGATTAGTTCATTTAGGTTAGTTTTTACCCTTTTTTACTGTGCAACTTGTCATTCGGACAACCTATTCAGTATGTTATTCAGCATTCCCTTTCAGACCCACAGTTTAGTTTGACATTCAGTCTTTAGTTATGTTTTTAGTTTTTTTATGTGTTTTAAGGTTGTTTTCAGTTTTGTTTTGTTGATGTTTGAATTATGCTTTGTTTGTAATAGTTAAATAATAGTTTTTGTTTAACATTTTAGTTAAAGTTTAAATGTTAAATTATTTATTGAAAATTTTATCATTTTTATTACTTCTTTTACTTTGAATGTAGTTTAAGTTATTCTTGAGTTTTGTTTCTGATTTTGTCTTATGGTTATATGGTATTGTGTCTATTCCTTTTGAATTGATTTATTTGTTTGCATGCAAGATTTAGTGTTTTCCTTAGTATGTTTTTAGGTTGTCTTTTATGATTTTGTTTGTATGATAGAACGTAAAGATATTTCTTTATTAAGTTTTTTACTTGCTTCTTTTTAAGTTTTCTAGTTGCTTAGAAGTTAAGTCTTCCTTTCACTTTAGTTTTCTGTTTGAATAAGTAAGTTGTTGATTATATCTCCTTCAGTCCAAAGTTATGAAATAGATTATTTTTTTAGTTAATCATTTATCTCAGTTTAGTTACGTTAATTACATTTCTAGGAAGTTTGACTCAGTTTTTCATTTTGAAAGATCTTTCAATCTTTTGTTTGTTAAAATATTTACACGACATTCTCTATCTTTGCATATATTTTGTGTCAACTCTAAGCTTACCAATCTCAGTTGATAATTAAAGAATAGGTGGATTAATTTAGACATTATAACACCCAACACTTTGGCGTCGTTTCCGGGGAGTAGTTCTGTAAGGTAGAGTAGAATTCTTTATGAAGTTTAGCAATAGGTTGGTAGCGGGGGAGCAGTAAAACAAGAGGTAATAACCTTGGCATCTGTTATAACAGTCGCCTCCAAATCCAAAAACAGTGGTAGTATAGGTTTTCTTTAGTTTAAAAGTCTTTAATGAGTATAATTAGATATCCTTAGGGTAGAATTATCAAGACCATAAAATTTGTTGAAGTCTCTACTAACTACCATAAGGGACGTAATTCCCCAACTACTAACTTACTAGAAAGGTATAGAAAGATGCCTATAGGAAGTAGTTCTACCCTGAAACCTCAAGAAAATCCCTTAGAAGATATTACCGAAGAAGCCATAGAAGGAGAATGAACCTTGGTAGAAGGTCCAAAGGACCTTGTTCTTGAGGAAGTTCAAGAATATCAACCACTAGTTTCAAATCCAATTAACACAACTTTTTCACTAATAGGAGATCCGAATTTTGTCAACATTGTTGATCCTGCTCAAGTAAAAGCTCTCTTTGGAACCTCAGTAGATATAGTTATTTGGAAAATTGAAACTTCTATAGTAGAACCTACTATCCCTCTAAGATTCAATAAAAACACGATTGATTAAAGGAAGATATCTCTCGAAAAAGAACATTGGGATGCATCCTTATCACCTTGAAAGGAGCCTCCTAGGTATATTTACGTTAAAAATTTAGCTTATATGGAGAGACGAGGAGAAAACGAAGATCACGATGAAGTTAGAAATGAAGAAGGAGAAGGGGAAAATCAAACTGAGGCTACCTTTGGGTTCCCTATCTTAGATACAATGCAGGATGCAACTATGAAAAACATCCCTCCTTCCTCCTTTCCTACTTTCTATGGAAAAAGTAAAGAGGACCCGGACACATTCCTGTTCAAGTTCAATATCCTTTGTAGGAGTTACATTTATCTACAAGATTCTCAAAAACTAAAACTCTTTCCCACTACACTCAAGGATTTCTCCTTGAAATGGTTCATGGGATTAGGAGAAGCCACTATCAGGACTTGGGATGATATGAAAACCTCATTCTTAAAAAAATATCAAGAATATTGTAAACCTAAGGACTCTAGACATGAAATATTGAAGATCCAACAACCTGAAGATGAGAACCTAGAAGATTATCTCGAGAGTTTCATTTATAGATTACATAAGTCTAAATACAATGACCTCCGAGAAGATGTAGTACGTACACTTTTCCTTAAAGAAATCTCTGATGACTTGTTAGAGAGTCTTAATCTCATGGCAGCTAACAATATTTCTCATGAAAATTTTGCACAGATCGGTGAGATGTGTAAAAAGTATTCTAGAATTAGGGGGAAAGTTGCAAGAAATTTTCGAGAGCCTTTTAGTAAGAATATAAGAGGAAATGTTCCTAGTTCAAGTGGAGTTACAAGAGTAGAGTTAGGAAACCTATTGGAGAATTTTAAGACTGATATATTAGGAGCAATGGGTTCAAAACTAGATGCTTTACAAGCCAAGAAAAGGCAGGATAAAGAACCATCAATGAGTATCTTTTTTCCAAGATGTATAACTAAACATCCCCAAAGGCATTAGAGGAAATTTCAACTCGAAATGGGCCTTTCAAATCTAATTCAAATTCCATGTCATCATGTGTTAGCTAATGAAATTGATTTAAATTTTAAATATGTATAGGTCTTCAAAAAAAATTAATATAAATTTGGGGATAAGTATCATAAAAAAACTACTTTTTTTTTCATGTTTTCGACATATCTCCATGTGTTTTTACTCAAATTTCGATCAGGAGAGCTCGTTTGATGCAGTATTAAATTCTACATCAAACAAGTACCCACTAATCATACTTTTGATTGGGAGATCTCATTGGATATATAATTAAATTCCGCATCCAATGCGTACCCACTCAACATACTTTTGACGGACCTCTCTACCACAAAAACAAGAAATACCTGAAAAATGTGATGATGACATCATCATCACATTTTTCAGGTATTTCTTATTTGTGCAGTAGTGGGGTCCGTCAAAATTATGTTGATTGGGTACACGTTGGATGCGGAATTTAATTCTATATCCAACGATATCTCCCAATCGAAATTTGAGTAAAAACATAGGGAGATATGTCAAAAATACAAACAAAAAAGTAGTTTTTTTCTTTTCTTCCTCCGAAATTAATAAATATTATTTTATTATTTTAACTATTATTTTATTAATATTTTTTAGGAGCCCCATTTTGAGTTAAAATTTCCTCTAATGGAATGTCCATTAAACAATATCTCTGTATGTCACATATGTATAGAAGAGAAACCAACAGATAACTGCCCATCCTTTCCTGGATTGCAAGCCATTTATAAGACCGGGAATGTAGCTGAAACATCTAGGAGGCCTCCTTCACAACCTAGGTACCAACCACCATATCCAAACTTTTCGCCACATCCCCTACCCTATTGTCCGCCGTATCAACCACCTCAACAATGGAAAAATTATGGCTAGCAGAATTGGCCATCTCAGTATCCTCCTCCTTAATTTCCACAACAGCAATATTGGTCACAAGGATGGAGAGGATAACCATATCCTTAGAATAACCTGTTCCTTCACCTAATCATCCTTATCCTCGGAATCAAACAAATTTCCAGCAAATACCACCTGGATTTGTACCTCTAGTTCCTTTTATCGCACAACAACCTCATCACTTTCAGAATTCAAATCCTCCTCGACTGACATTGTTACCTGCACAGCCGATACCTAGCCCTAACAATAAACCAACTCAAGCTCTTAATAATATTGAGTTGCAAACTCTTCCCTCATACCTTATCTCGACTATACCTATACATGAAATCCAATCACGAGCAGGAAGAGTTGTGAATAATAAACCCAAGTCATTATCATCATTTAGGAAACAAGCGAAGAAGAAGAAGATTCAAGTGAACACGTGAATGATTCTATTTTGGAGTATGTGACCATTCTAAAGGTTCTAGTACACACCCATCTTCCATAAGAAACTATTCAAGAGCAAACAATTTTGCCATTTCTAGAAATATTAGTAATAGAAAACGTTGTAGTTGATCCAGACTATAACATTTTGAATGAATTACAGAACATTTGTATTAATATCCCTCTATTACAAGCTATCAAAGATATACCTATATATAGTAAGGTAATAAAAGAACTTATATGTATTAAACGCCCAGGAAAGAATCAAACAGACCCTCTTACAATTCATGCTATAGGAGAAATGTCTGAATGTATGATAGGTCAGACCCAGATTGCAAAATATACAAATCGAGGAACCTCACAAGTGACTGTAATTATAAAAATCACCGCCATAGAGAATACATTAATCAATTTAGGATCTGCTATTAACATGATGACCACCGCAGTTTTAGAATTTTTATAGTTAGGACAATTTATTTGACCTACCCCTTCCATCCTAGAACTAACAGATCGCACTATGGTAAAACCTGCTAGAGTCCTAGATGGCATTGTTGTATCAGTAGCTTCATGGGAATACCCTGTCAACTTTATGGTCGTAGAATCAAAGGATCCTTCTAAAGGAAATCCTATTATCTTGGGAAGACCATGGTTAGCTACCGCAAATGCTTTTATAGGGTGTAGGGATGGAGAGATGACTATTTCCAATGGGTTGTCCACACAAGTACTTATTTTATACCCCTCAGCACAACCAATAATTGAAAAATCATGGTGGTTAAATTGTTATTTTGGGGATGAATACTTTGATGATGTTTCCCTTCCTAGTGATTTTTCTTTAGCACTTCAGGATCAGACCACTAAGAATGTATTAAACCAGTTTGTCTCTTCACCAACTTGTACAGATTTCCCTTAGTCCTTTTCTCAACTCGATCATATTTTTGGAGATGAGTTTCAAGAGAATATGGCTCTCTCAATGTTTACAAAAAAACCATGTGTCTTCACAATTGAAGATCATACAGGACCATATACCATAACTTGTGAGGTTGTCCCTAAAAAATCCTTACATATAAATGTTGGATTAAGTGAAAACTAACAAGCACAGCTACTTAAATTTATTAAGAAACAAGCTGGAGCATTTGCATGGGAATACATCGATATGAAGGGTATACACTGAAGGGTACCTGTATTCACCATATTTATATGGATCCAAGCATATCACCTATAAGGCAGCCACAGAGAAGGATGAATCCTACTTTAAAGGATATAGTAAAAGAAGAATTACAAAAACTCCTCACCGCTGGCTTTATCTATCCTATTTTCGACAGTAAATGGGTATATCCTTTAGTAGTAGTTCCGAAGAAAGTTATAGGAAAATGGCGTATTTGTGTTGATTTTAGAGAGTTAAACAAAGCTACACGTCAAGACTACTTTCCTTTACCTTTTATCGATCAAGTATTAGGTACTCTGTTAGGTAAACAATACTTTTCCTTTTTTGATGGGTATAGTGGATACAATCAAATCCTAGTAGCACCTGAAGATCAGTATAAGACCACTTTTACATGCCCATGGGGAACATTTTCTTGTTGAATCTTGCCATTTGGCTTATGTAATGCTCCTGCCACTTTTCAACGAGCACTCTTAGGAATTTTCTGTGATCTTATACATGACTGTGTTGAATTATATATGGATGATTTCACAGCCTATGGTAACACCTTTCACGAAGGTCTTGACAACCTAGAGAAAGTTCTGATCCAATTCCAAGAGACAAACCTAGCCCTCAGTCTTGAAAAGTGTAAAATGTTACTGACAGAAGGTATAGTTTTAGGACACCATATTTCTTCCCAAGTAATTAAGGTAGACCCTGCTAAGATCGAATTAATAGTTGGACTTCCCTCCCAAAAAACCCAAAAAGAGGTAAGAAGCTTCCTTGGTCATGTAGGCTATTACCGCTGCTTTATTGAAAATTTTACTAAACTAGATGCACCAATGTTTAAGTTACTTACAAAGGACACAAAATTCCAGTGGATAGAATCCTGTCAAAATTCTTTTGAAATCTTAAAAGCTAAACTATTGGTGGCACCAATACTTAGGGGTCCTAATTGGTCCCTTCCTTTTCACATATCTACAGATGCCTCTGATACAGCCATAGGAGGAATCCTCATCCAAAAATAATGACAAGTACCTTATACCATATACTTTATTAGAAAAAATCTGACCCCTGTCGAATTAAATTATACCATTATCAAAAAGGAATTTTTGGCAGTAGTTTATTATATTAATAAATTTCGTCATTATATCACAGGTTATGAATTTTTTGTGAATACCGATCACTCTGCCATTAGATTTTTGATGAATAAACCAATTAGAAATGGTAGAGTGACCCGGTGGCTTCCTTTATTGCAAGAATTTAACGTTACTATCATTTATCGACCTGGTAAAGAAAATCTCGTAGTATATTTCCTTTCCCGTATTCAACATGAAGATGGTACTAAACTAGTTGATGACACTTTTCCTGATTAATGTCTATTTGTTGTATTTGTTCAAACCCCTTGGTTTGCAGATATTGCCAATTGTCTAGCAACAGGGAAAATACCAAACCATTTGTCTCCACATGAAAAGTGTCATATTAGAGTTCAAAGTTCTAATTATTCTTGGGTTGATAACAATCTCTTCCGCATTGGTCTCGATATTATTATTCGAGGATGTGTACGGGAGGATGAAATGAAAGACATCCTCCATGCATGCCATGATGGACAATGTGGAGGACATTTTTCTGATAAGAGGACATCATATAAAGTATTACATTTTGGTTATTATTAGTCAATCATTTTTAAGGATGCTACCAAATATGTTAAAGGATGCGATAGTTGCCAAAGAATGGGTAGACCTACATCATTCGATCAAATTCTTTTACAACCCCAAGTCATGATTAAACCTTTTGGGAAATGGGCTCTTGATTTTGTAAGACCAATTTCTCCCGTGTCTCGTAAAAATAAATATATATTATTTTGTACGGACTATGTCACCAAGTGGATAGAAGATAAAACTTTATTTAGAGCCACAAAGAAATTGGTGGTAGAATTTATATATGAAGAAATATTCACCCGGTTTGGTGTACCTAAAGAAATTGTCACAGGTCAAGGTACTCAGCTTACTTCTAAATTAAGGAAAGAACTTACTACCAAATATGGCATCCGACATTGAAAATCTTCACCTTATCACCCTCAAGCTAATGGTGGGGTAGAATCAACTAATAAGGTATTAGAATCCATCTTAACTAAGATCATTCACTTACATCATAAGGATTGGGCAGATAGACTTCCCGAGGCTTTATGGGACTATAGGATAACATGGAGAAACACTACTGGACATACCCCCTATGAGTTAGTGTATGGAAAACAAGTCCTTTTACCTATTGAATTTCAAGTTAAAACTTTTCATATGGCAGCACAATTAGGCATGAATTTGGATGAAGCACAAAAACAACGAATATTACAAATTAATGAGTTAGACGAAATTAGACAAGATGCACTTCAATGAGCAATGTTAATATAGAATCACTGAGAAAAATGGCATGATAAATTTATTAAGAAAAAGTAGTTTAATACTGGAGATTGGGCACTACTATTCGATTCACGGTTTAAAAATTTTAAAGAGAAATTAACTACCCGTTCGATGGGTCCATATGAAGTAGTTACACCTTTTGACAATGGATTAGTAAAAATTATAACAATTGATGGCTCAAATATTTCTTTTGTAGTAAAAGGACATAGACTTAGGCTCCATCACCAACCAAAATCTAAATAGGATTTGATACAAAATGTTTTGTAGCGAAATGAAATGGAATTAGTTGAAGAGGATGTTATTCCCGCTCCTCCTGATCCTTGAAATATTTTGGGTTATTATCACTTTTATATATATGTACATATGTGCTTGTTTCCTTGAATAAATAAGAGTCGTTTCTAGTAGGTTGTCTATACAACACTCTTTCGGTTTTATGTCTTTATGAATAAATTGAATCATCTAACAAGTGGTTTTGCAATGATTACAAGTATTCTATCTCTATAAGCAGCATATGGGGTATTACCTGGAAAAGGGAAGTATGCTAAATACTCATCAGGTATTTTAATCTTTTTTAGGGTACTTTCAAAATTTGCAGCTTATACAAATAAATTTTACATATCAATCCTTTATATATCATACTTAACCAATTCTATTATGATTCATATAGTTTTTGGTATTTTGATTCAGACATGTATATTTCTGATTTATTCTTTTAAACAGTTGCTTCATAAGACCCACTTTCATTATCATATTTTTCACATCTTTATTTTTCAACTATGGTTTGCTAGTTCATCCTATACTTGTTATCAAAACATATCTCTTGAGTATTTTGGTGAAAACTCGAAAGTAAGTCAAATTTTTATCTATGGGGAACATTACTTTACTTTATAAAGAAGAATGACTGTTAGGTTAAAGAACAACTTTCAATTATTCTCTTTTGACATGTTTTATGACTTTGGCCATTATGAATTAAAAAATTACTTATCACTTTATTTTGAAACAAATTAAATTATGTGTTTAGCAGGACTTAACATGATCTAGTACCAATTGGCTTCCATATCTTTAATATCATTATACAAGGAAAACCTGCCAGGGTACTAAACAGACCTGCTCGCAGCGAGTCAATGCTATGTAAAAACCTTATAAAAGGAAGCTCATTAAATGTAAGTAAACTCATCGAGGTAGTGAATAGGCTCGCTAGCAGCGAGGCTATGCTTGCATGGTACCAAGATAAACCCGCCGAGATATTGAGGAGGCCTACTGGAAGTGGGGCAATATCTGATAAATGAGATCTAGTTGATACACCACTATACACATAGTTTGTTAAATACTGATAATAGATGAAAATTAAAAAAAAAAAAATTATGTTATGGCCAATTGCTTATAATGTCATTTGAGAATGGATCTAAGTTGACTTTGCCGGCCGTCTAGTTCCACATATCTATAAGATGTCATTATCTTAGAAATGGGACCTATAGCTATAAATCTCACACACTCTGAGGTAGACTTGAAATACTTGATGATGACATGATATCTTTACAATGAGGCATGGATGGTTAGTTTTTGCTATGGTTTCTTTTAATTATATTATTCTCATTTTACATGGTCTTTTCTAGCACTATTTTCTTTTTCACAAATATACATTTTTGAACCATTTCCATTTACTAGTTAGTTTTCCTTACACCGAATTAACAGCATGCTCGCATTCTTTCTATTTTTTCGGGACAACCATTTCTTCTCTCTGTATGGCTTGAGGACATGCCATCTCTTTGGTTTGGGGGGAGAGGGATTTGATTTGAAAAATTAGATTTATTTTTTATAAATTTGTTTATCTAAGTTAAGAAATGATAAGTATTTTCAGGAATATAAACAATGGAATTTTGTTATAGCTTGAAGCATATTTTAGAGCAAAATTAAGTATGGTCTTACCATATGAAAAATCGAATGAAGGAAAATGAAATATCAAATAACAATCTAAAAAATGGTGATATTATAGTACTTATGATTAAATTTTCTAACCAAATTTTGTTTTAAGCAAATAGTTTTTACTTCCATATCATTTTATTATTAATAATCCTATCCTTTTATCCAATTAATTATGCATGCAAATGATTAATCTTCTTGTGATTCAAGATGCGATTTATGTTTTTTTCAACCTGTCCAAAGTTTTACTTTGGACATGGTTGAATTAATTTCAAAACCTTATAAATGATAAAATTATTTTAAACGTGAAAACAGTTTATTTAAGAATGTTGAGAAATCCAATAAAGTCTTTTTTAATTTTCATATAACTATGTGACATAAAAGATATGCTATTTTTAAGTTACAGGTTAACAAAGTGAAGTTTAAATTACCTTTTCATTTGCTAAGTTGAAGGAAGCTGTTAGTTCTCCTTCTTCCTAAATTTTTTTTCTTTCCTTCTACTCAGTGGGACTTGGAATTTCTTTGGTTTGGGGGAATGTTGATCCTTGATTTGTTATTGTTTTTTACAGATAAATTATTCATTTAAATACATATTTCATTGGATTTTATATGTTTTATGTCATGCATATTATTATTCAACTTCAGGTTTTCTAATATTTTTAGGCCAAGTTAATATGCAAAATGCATTCATCCTACTTTTTGCACAGCATGTCTAGCTCAATGTCCAGCTCGTCATTCATCCTGTTCCATGAAAATTGCTGGTATTTTTCCAAATGTTGAACTTTGTTGCTGTACACTCAAGTATTGAAGCATGCTAGAAGATAGACACTTTGTTCTCCCTAGATTGACACCCAGTGTATCCAGCTCATGTCCCAGCCTTTCGTTCAACACTCCGTCCAGATTGCCCATCAGACTGGGCGCTATTGAGAATCAATTATGGCCATTTAAAACATGAACCAGCTTCCAATGATCTGGTTATCCATGCGTCTAGTAATGGAGTTGGATTCTAAACTATTCACTAGCCTATGTTCTCCTTTACTTGCCACTACGTCAACTATCCATGCACTAGACTATCACATTCAACTCAAGCCCTAGAAGGATCGCTCGTGGCCTCCTCTACTTGACTCCAAAATACCACCAGTCTACTTGTTTAAAGAATAGAATGACTTGCTTTCTAGAATACCCACCATGTACGCTTCCTTTTCTCGCCACCATTCCATGTTCACGCTGAATAAGGAGTCGTGCGACACCTCTACATATCGTTTGCGCTGGAGAAGGAACCTGTGTGCATGTTGTTCAGTGAAAAGAACCAGATTTGCATTGAAGAAGGAAAATTTTTATGCGTTGGCCTATGATCAGTTAAAATCTATTACAGTCGACTAAATTTAGAGTGCATTCGACCACTAAAGGGTCGACATGCTCATCCCTGTAAATCATGATATAAAGCAACCTTTGTGAGAGAGCTCAGTTAGTTAGAAAACTAGTCAATTAGCAGAGTTAGGAGAAGAGTTCTTGTTGTGATTTACTCTTGAGCTTTGTATTTCTATTCCACCATCTGAATAAAGAGATGTATGAATTTTTGTTGAAGATTGTGTTTAAGTAGAAGTTAGCTAGGCATCACCCTTGATTGCTGAGAGGTCCCCTCATCAACCAAAGGTTAATTTTCTTTGTTTAGCTTAGTTTGTTTTCTGTTTAGCTAGTCTAGTTTAATTTCTAGTTTGTTTCCATTAGATTATACTAGATGATATCTTGTTTGTTTTATGCAATACATTAACTTAGTTTTATTTTGAAAGTTAATTAGTTAGATGCACGAATAGCTTGTTTTCAGTTATTTTCTTTTAGTCATTTGTTTCCAATTATTTTCATTTTCAGCATTCCTTTCAGTCTTTTTTTTCAAGAATATAGAATAAGATGTTTTCATGAATTTAGAAAAGATTCAATTCTATTCCTATTTTGAATTTATGCAAGTTAATTTCCAGTTAATTTATTAGTTTAATATGCAAATGATTCCTTTTGTTCATGAATTAGCTTAAGGTTAGTTTACTGTTAATAGGTTTATTTACTGTTCTAATGCATTAGAATTAGATCTGCATGGCTTCAGCTGAATATTAGGTCATTTAGGTTATTTTTTGCCCTTTTTGACTATGTAGCCTGTCGTTCGGACAACCTGTTCAGTCTATTATTCAGCATCCCCTTTCAGACCCATAGTTCAGTCTATCATTTAGTCTTTAGTTCTGTTTTTAGTGTTTTTTTATGTGTTTTAAGATTGTTTTCAGTTTTGTTTTGTTGAAGTTTGAATTATGCTTTGTCTATAATAGTTAAATAATAGTTTTTGTTTAACATTTAAGTTAAAGTTTAATTGTTTGAAATAATTTATAAAAAGTTTTGTCAGTTTTCTTACTTCTTTTACTTTGAATGTAGTTTAAGTTATTCTTGTGTTTTGTTTCTGATTTCGTCTTATGGTTATATGGTTTCGTGTCTATTCCTTTTGAATTGATTTATTTGTTTGCATGGAAGATTTAGTGTTTTCCTTAGTATGTTTTTAGGTTTTCTGTTATGATTGTGTTTGTAGGATAGAGCCTAAAGATATTTCTTTATTAAGTTTTATAGGAGCTTATAAGTTAAGTATTGCTTGCACTTTAGTTTCCTGTTTGAATAAGTAAGTTGTTGATTATATCTTTTTCAGTCCAAAGTTATGAAATATATTATTTGTTTAGTTAATCTTTTATCTCTAGTCCAGTTTTAGGAAGTTTGACTGAGTTTTTCATTTTGAAAGATCTTTTGATCTTTTGTTTGTTAAAATATTTACACAACATTCTCTACCTTCGCATATATTTTGTGTCAACTCTAAGCTTACCAACCCTAGTTGATAATTAAAGAATAGGTGGATTAATTTAGACATTATAACACCCAACAATCCTAAAGCTAGGATGTTCAGGTTTACTTTCATAGGAAAACCATTCAGGTTTACCTCACATTCTTTAACAATTTCTGAAACTTTCTATTTCGTACCTGTGGCTAACTGAACTAGCCAAGGATTATCATGTTTTACTTTTTCTATTTTGCATTCATCAACAATTTTACGAGAAACATAGATATGGAAAGCACCGAGATCAATAAGTATTGAAATAGAAGTGTTCAAGATATTACCTTCTATCTCAATCATTGTAACTTGATGATATTCTTGTCAACCATCCAATGCTGTATAGATCCATGATGTTCCAGCTATGTCCTCAATAGTTGGTTCTTATTGTAAGTTGCGCAAGACCCCACTAGTGTTGTTCTTATAATCTTAGGCATAATGAGGCCCACTGCATTTCTAGAACTTGATCTGTAGTGGGGTAGCATTGGATCCACTTAATACTGGCTTGTTAACATTAGAAGCTGGTACATAAGGATTCATACCAGATTTATTGAAGTTCTTGTTCACTTGAAATTTGTTATTGTGTTGTATTTATTGATGTGGGTTAGACCTAGGTCTATGGTTATCTGAAAAGTTCTTAGACTTTTCTTTGTTTTGGTTCATGTTCTCCTACCTTAGCTATGCATGCTCATAGCAGAGCCTATCTTTGTGTAGGGAAGTATCAAAGGTCTTAGGCATGTCGAATTCAATCCTGTCCCGAAAACTGGGAGGAAGATATCCTAGGATCTATTGCATCGTTACCATTTCTTCTTTGATATATGGTACATAATGCAATAGATCTAGAAATATGCTAATAAACACGCCCATAGTCACGGATCCCATATGTAGTTCGTGAAACTCTTTAACTCTCTTGTCCAAGAACCTTTCTGACATACATTTCTCTTTGAAATTTTTTCTAAAGGTATCCCAACGTATTTATCTTAGCTCATCTTTCTTGATGTGTTTTAAATCTCTGCACCATCTTATTGCATTTCCATTCAAGTTATAGATGGAAAAATGAGCCTTCATCTCACTTGAGTAGTTATGAACCTGAAAATATTTGCCCATGCCCAACAACCACTCTTCAGCTTTCTCTCTAGTGTTTACTTCACCTTCATAGGTCGAGGCTCTTATTCTTCTTAACTCCCCCTAAAGACTGTCGTTGCTTCTTTGTTTCTTTCTTTTGGGACAAAGAGAATCATCACTGGGAGGACTGTGATTATTTACTTTCGATGCTTTAGGGGTACGTTACTCTTTTTCTCCTTCTCCTGGGTTGATGGCCCATTTATGGTAAGTCTCTCTTTTGGAATTTTTTGTGGACCAAGTAGGATTACTTTGAATGATTCTTCCCATTATATTTCTCAGTAATGCTTCATTTATAGCTTGTTGTTATTTTCTTTCATTGAGACTTTCTTCTCCGATACTTCGCAATTCTACTTGAAGACTGTGTATATTCTTCAGAATATCAAAATTCAGATCCACCACTAATTCTGCTTCTTGGGTGGGGGTGTTCATCATTCCTTGCTGGCTGTTATCTTCCTCAGTGTTCTTAAATTGAACGGTTCAGTAAATTTTCTTGAAATTCCAATAATTTTAAATAACAGAAAAAATTTCCTGTTAGTAACAAAATTAATATCATACTTTATTTTCTTTACAGCAACTATTGGTGTGGCCATAGTTGTCTTAGTATTAAAATTGGGCTTTGATACCACTTGTAATGTCCCCAAAAATTAAAAAATTAAAATTTTTATCAGGCTAGTAAAAAATACCTATAGGAAACATTATTTTGTCTTGCGGAAATAGATTGTACAGTGCATGTACCATAGTTTAGTCGTAAGTTGTTCTTATGTTCTGTCATTTACTTTCAATCAACATTTTTAATGCAATTTACGTACGTTTTTTGTGGTAGACCCAACATAGGGTTTGGCTCTCATGATGGTTTGTCATTTCACTTGGATGTTGGTTGTTTTGGGCTTGGATCTAGGCAAGATATGAAGACGACACCTTGGTTCACAAAGGAAAGAATTGTTTCTTTCATGATAGCATTTGATGTTTATCTCATTTCTTATATACGGTCCATACTTCTCCTCCTTGTTTTGTTGGGTGGTTTGCAGGTGCTAGGGTTGGTGAAAACCAGCATGGCTCAAAGCTTCGTCACTGGTTCAAAGGTGGTTCCAATGTCTAAGGTAAGCCTCCCACACAAGCCTACACTTGTTATCACTCAGCATGACTGCATTTAGTCTCTGTTTGTTTGGTTTGGGGCTTCTCTATGGGGTATTGGTGCACCTTCAGGGCTGTGCTAACATACTTGTTTTTTTATATTTTCTGAGGCCTTTTGGTCGTCGAGCGAATTTTAGTGCCCTTATAGGATTTTTATATAAATTATGTTATTTGTAATTCATAACTTGGAATTGGGGCTTTTATGCCTAAGCAACACCATTTCTTGCAATGGTTCCAGAGCCCTTGGCACGACTAGATAATACTTGACTTGCTTTATTGGAATTCTTATACCTAGAATATATTGTGTTTATGAAATGGCAATGGTTATTACATTTATTATGTATGAGTTGAATTTATGTCTCTCTTATTTGATTATTGTTGTCAGTTGAATGAGGCATTTTCGTTTGTTGATAGAATGTGTAGAAAATCCTTTTAATGAGAACCTAGATGTAATATTTCACAGCGTATGGCTTGGCTATGCTGTAGATGGCTTAGGTGCTTGCCATGGAAGCTGGGAAATCATAATCTGTTTGGATTTACTTTATGGTTGATACTTAATGTAATGTGGAAACAAATGAGATGTGGGTGTCACCCTGGAGGGCTTTCATTACTGTAGGTGACAACTTTGACAGTGCCTGTTTGTTGTTTATATATACTGTGTATTTTATTTTATAACTCGTGGCTTATGTAAATGTTGTGCATAGATTAATGAGGGTCTTATGACCTCTTTAGTAATGATTCATTGCTTTTATTTATTAGCATCTGTGTTTATTAATTTGGCCAAGTCCGTGGTTACAGAACAGGGGCAGAGCTTGAGTCTTACGACTTAGCTATAGTGTGTATGTTTGTTATTAAAAGTATCGAGGTTAATAAATTATGTATCCCGCATACGTTGTATGCATAGCATGTCCATGATTTAATGTAACCAAATACCGACAAGGTTTAAACCGTGTTCATGGTTGATGTAACAAATTTTATTTTTTATATATGGATGTGAGTTGGGGCTTGGATGCCCACATGATTCGATTCCTATTCACCATTGTAATTACTTTGGACTGTAATGAGATTTTGATATGGTTATAAATGAAAATGATTCCTGTGTAGCATTTTATGTGGTGGTTTTATTAATCCTGCGACTTGTATTTTGTAACCCACAGGGGTCGATACTGTGGCCTATGGATAACTTAGGATTTAATTTAATGGTTGGAATTTTTAATTGGATAATCGTTATGTGATGTCCTTGAGCGGTATTTAAATGACACTATTTGATTTTTATGGCATAAGTTTTGATTATGTGGATTTAAATAATGAAAATATACTTGATCTTTGGACCAAACAATGGTCACGATACTCACTCTTTTCATTTTTTATGATGATTTTAAGTTTGATGGAATGTTTTAGCAATTATATTGTATTTAAATATGTAGACCTTGGAAGGTATTTACTTGTGTATTTATCTTAGGAATAATTATAGTTTGTATTTTAATTCATTAGATTCATAATTCCATTCTATAACTGTTAATGTATATTTATAGATAGTATTTTGATCTGTTTACTGTTGATGTCTATGTATATTTATATATAATATAGTATTTTAGTTTGTAGATAACATATTAGGTTATTTAGGTTGTAAGTTTATACTTATAAGTATATATATAACTTACCGCTGAACTAGTTTATGTAATTCTAAAACATGCCTCTGTTGACAAATGGAATATGTCAGTAGAGTATAAAGACAAAAGGAGTAGATAAATAATATATTTGAAATAAACCTAGTTTGTACTTAACCCAGTTTCATTAGTAAAACTAATACAGGAATTAAAACTAGGGTGTAGAACCCTTAATTAACATTTGTAGAGAAATTAAACTTGCAGAAGTAAACTAATAAATAAACCCTGGATAAACCTGGTATAGAAAATCACTTACAGCCTAGGGTTAATATTTTAAAATCCAAAACCAGCAGATTTACAAAGGTCTGTTAATGGCTTCATACCTGTAACTTGAAACTCTGTTAATGGTTGAACTTGCACACTCAAATAACATACATTAGCAATTCAAGGTAGATCTAACCTCTGGTTTTTATGACCAAATCACTTGGTAACTACCACGTTCCACCTAGCCATGACCTAGAACTATTTCTTGTTTTAATATGGATCCTCTCGAGTTGGACTCCAACATGCAAGTAGCTTAGAGCTTGTAAGGTAGGGTTTTCTATCTAGTATATCAGGTCTGGATCAATTCTTCTTTTTCCTTCCAAGGAAATGTTCTCCAAGAATTAATTGAGCGAAACTAGGCAGAAAATGACTCTTGCAATGATAGATTAGAACCCCAAGCCTTTCCTTGGCTTGAGTCTTTATAGACAGACTTTTTAGTCAAAGGGACAATTAAATCAAGAAACCTTGGTTTCTTGATCTAACCATTTTCAATTACTTTGGGTAATTATTAATATTTTAACTCAAGAAATTTCAACTAGTTCATAATTAAACTTTGTATGTTTTTTGAATATTTATTATCTTTACATAATAAATGATAATGGATGGATATTTTCTTTCTTTCTTTCATCATTTTTATTATAAATATATTTAATTCTTTATACATACCATGTATAAAGTGCATAATAATATAACACCTATTAACATTTTTTTTTCGGCATCATATACCATGATCCATACACTAAATGACACTTCTTCATTAAGTTCAAGTAGGTAGATGGTTTAGGTCTACGAGGCTAGGAAACTCTAAGCATCCTTCCATGTTGGATTTTTCTCATATAACATGGTAGTTCTTCAGTACTTGATGACAATACATAAATTCAAAATTTCATTTGATCACTTATAAATAAGTATGATGATATCAAAATTTTTATTGTGAAAATTGAACCCAAGTGATAGAACAATTACACTCACAAAATTGCTAATCAAACATGGAAAATTAACATCAAAGGAGACCGAAATTGGAGCATAACACTAATCTGTATTAAATAAGTGTACAATAGCCAAACTTGTGAAGTAATAGGTTTATAAAATATATAATTACATGAGATATTTGAATGCATAAGGATGCGATTAGAAATAGTAAAAAAGTAGACTTACTAAATCTAGCCAAATCCCCCATAGGTGCATAAAGCAGTTTCGAAATCCACTAAGATGCTCACGAATTGGAAAATTCAAGTAGGAAAGCTAATAAGGGATGGAAAGAAAACTCATACATTCTTTTATTAGGAGAGAATGATGGAGGATTATGTGGGAAAAAAACAAGTCAACTACACCTAGTCTAGCTTTTCCTTTTGCCTTAATTCTCAATAAAACGGGCAGCTTTACAGAAAAAGAAGATATGCCATTTGGAGTATTTGGAATAAATAAGACATGCTAAATATGGTTTCTAAGAGGTTTCCCAAGTGCTCCATGACTCATTTTTAGCAAGTGTTGACTTCTATGACATGTAGAAGGCAACTAGCATAGATTGGAATCTAGGAGACTAAGTAATAAGACAAAAATCATTTAATTAATGTCTAAGGTAGGTAACTATGGGTTGATTATTACAACACCCCCCATTAAGTCTGAATTAATGAGTAAATATCAAAAAAATATAGAGCCTAGGAACAAGGCTTAGTCACCCTTTACATAGTGCTTGTCCATTTAACCAAGGAAAGAGGCAAAAACCCAATGGGAAAATCCTCCCTTGAACATGGACAGTAAAACAAAATTTGAAAATATTGTCATCAATCATGCTTCACAGCATGATCAACAATCCCCAAAAATGATTTGAGATTGTTTAATGTCTTCTCATAAAAAAAATTAGTGAAGATGTATGCTACTTGTTCTGAAGATGCACAAAAGAGTTGGTGAATGGTGCCATCATGCACAAGCTATCTGATGTAGTGCATATGGATCTCAATGTGTTTGGTTTGCTTTCTTTGAATTGGATCATTACAGATTCGAATGGTGCTCTGATTATCATAGTAGATAATAGTTGAAAACTCCGATTCGAAGCCACATTCTCGAAGTATTCCCTGCAACCACAAACATTGAGTTGTTGCATTTACAACTCCTCTATACTTTGCTTCTGTAGATGAGAGTGATATGGCACTATGCTTCTTGCTTGACCAGATTATTGGTCCTTCTGCAAGCATGAACACATATCATGATGTTGAATTTCGATCTGCGTTGTCACCTTCCCAATCAATGTCAGTAAACCCAATCAAATCAAGATCAGATTTAGCTTTGTAGAAGATCCCATGAGTTGTTGTTCCTTGAACAAAATTAAGGATCCTTTTGGCTGCTCTCCAATGGATCTCATGAGGCTGATCCATGTATCTTGAAGCCACACTAACTACATAATATATATCAGTTCAAGTGTGTGTAATATAAATCAAACACCCAATCAACTACCTATATAGCGTATTATTTACCATAGGAGAAGAACCTGCTTCTTCAAGCTTCACTCCTGAAAGGAAGGGAGTCTTTCTTGGATTGCAATGTTTCATGTTGAACTTGTTCAGAAAATATAAGGCATACTTGGACTGATTTACTTTGATTCCATGTTGGGATTGAGCAATTTTGAGACCCAAAAATTGGCTCGACAATTCCAAATCTGTCATAGAAAATGCATGGTTCATTGCATCCTTCAAGGAGGAAATATATTTCTTTGAACTTGTTGTAATCAGAAGGTCATCCACATACAAGAAAATAATCATCAAAAAAGCATGAATCAGCTTCAAATAAACATTAGTATCAGACTTGCATTGAACAAAACTCAATGACAGCAAAAAGCCATCAATCTTGTCGTACCAAGCCCTGGGGGCTTACTTGAGCCCATACAATGATTTATTTAACATGCACACAAAAGATGGATTAGAAACAAACCCTTCAGTTTGATACATGTAAATTTTTTTAGTGATATCTCCATTTCAAAAATCACACTTCACATCGATGTGATGTACCTCCCACTGCTTCGAAGCTGCAATTGCTAAAGCTAGCGTTATGGAGTCCATCTTTGCCACTGGTGCAAATTTTTCATTGTAGTAAATATCATGTACTTGTGAGTATCTCTTGGCTATCAATATTTCCTTTTATTTCAAATATGAACCATCAGCAGCAAACTTAATCTTGAAAATGCACTTACATTGAACTAGCTTCCTCCCTGAGGGAAGATCAACCAGTTCCCAAGTGTTGTTCTTCTGGAACGAGCTGAATTATTCTTTCATGGTTGTTTGCCATCTTGGATAATGTGCTGCATATTCATATGTATTTGGATCTGATTCAACCATCAGATACCACTTCTCAACAAATAAGGGATCTTTCATACACATGGCACTCTCAAACTAAGATCTAGTCCTCCTAGTGTCACTAGGACTTCCAGCTAGTTCCCCAGATGCATGAATGGTCTTTTCTACCCATTTTGGTCTCATAGGAATATCAGGATATGCAATCAAATCATCATTATTAGAAATATCAGAATCATCAAACTCATTAGGCTCTCCACTTACAATTAATGGATCTGGTGGTGAAGAAGACTCTCCAACTTCAATTGCTACTAAAGGCTCTTCTTGGAACTAAACACTTCTTTCAATGAAATATTTGTTAGTGCTCATGTTTATCAGCTTGTACCCTTTTGAATCTTCAAAATACCCAACAAATAGGCACTCTTGGCTTTATGGATGCAAATCCTTTCTCTTTTCAGTTGGAATTCTAGCCCAAGGCTTTGAGCCAAAAATCCTAAAATGGGTCACATCTGGCTTGTGCCCACTCCAAGCTTCAAAAGGAGTCGTACCATCAAGCTACTTATGAGGCACCCTATTCTGTATGTAGGATGCATAGTTTATAGCCTCGGCTAAAAATTTGGTGGCAAAGACTTAGCCTCCATCATGCAGGTTGCCATCTCCTTCAGTGACCTGTTCTTTCTCTCAGCAACACCATTTTGCTGTGGTGTGTAAGGGATTGAATGCTGCATCTAAATACCTGCATATTTACAATACTGAATGAACTTAGACTTGACATACTCACCATCATTGTTATATATAATGATCTTGAGTCTCCTCCCATACTGGTTTTCAACCAAGGCCTTAAAGACTTTGAAGAGGTCAAAAACTTCAGACTTATGCTTTAGGAAGTAAACCCAACAATACCTAGAAAAGTCATCTATGAAGGTGAGTGCATATTTGGCTTGACTCATGGACATATGAGGAAATGGACCAACAATGTCACTATGGATCAACTCAAGAGGTGCAGAGGTTCTCTCATGACTAGCTCTCTCAAATTTGTGCTCTGGGTGTTTCCCTACAATACAACCTTGACAGACACCTTTGGAAAACTTGATCTTTGGTAACCCTATGACCATATCTTTTTCATTCAAATCAGAAAGATACTTTTAGTGAAGATGGAAGAATATTTCATGGCAAAGCTTGCTTTCCTCATTAGCATGAATCAGAAGAGCAGAGGGGTTTGAGTAGGGTAGAAAATGGGAAAACATGTATACCTTCAATGTGTGATCAACAAGACCTTTTTCTATGACTTTACCATTCAAAATCTCAGAGATTTCAACATCATCAGGGGAGAATATGATCCTCTTTGGAGACCTAGTGTGAGTCATCTAATACACTGACAAGATATTAGGAGCAATACCTGGAACATACAAGACATTATTGAACTTACTATGGTCAAGATCAATCCTTCCTTTCCCCAAAATGTCAGTGAGAGAGTCATCTCCCAAAACTATTGGTGGACCTTTCAACATGTCAAGAGAGGAGAATGCCTCTTTTGTCTAAACCATATGTCTAGAAGATCCAGAGTATATGATGAAGCTAAGTGATCTTGATGTGCCAGCAACCAAGGCATGTACTCTCTCTCTGTCCTCTGAATTTGATCCTCCTTCCCTCTGCTTTGAGCAATCAGGAGGGATATATTATTATTCTCCAGGAGTTGGGTCAACATGTCAATTTGCTTCTTCATACAAGAGCTCTCAGGATGATAGCCCTTACTGCAGTATGCACACTTGCTCATTTCTCATTTGTTCATCTTCTTCTAGAAGTTTTTCTTGGAGCCTTGGGGCTCCTATTGTGACTTGTTCTTGTCTCTCTTTTGCTCAGGTGGCATTTTAGATTTTTTCTTGCTTTTTGAATCAACCCTTGAATCTCCAACAACCAAATCTTGGTCTTTGGAATGTTTGATGGTTCCCATCATCACCAACTTATCTTGTTCCTATGTGAGGGATTCCATGAACTCTACAAGATTAGGCATCTTCCAGGCTCAAGCTGTCAACTTGGTGGCATGGAAGGTTGAAAAAACCACTGAATAGTCATGGCCAAGCTTCGAGAGTATGGCCAAAACTAGTTTCTCTTCCTTGTTTTCAATTCCACACTATTTTAGCTACAAAACAACGGCTTTAAACTTGGAAAAATAGAGTTGCAAGGATTCGAAGCTACTAGGGCTCAAGGAGATCAGCTCAATCTCGATTTGATGTCCTCTCATCTCATTTGTCTTACCAAAAATCTCTACAATATTCTCCCACACTTCATTAGCTGATTTCAATCCATCAAGATGGAAGAGGAGGTCTTTTGAAATGCTCAGACACAAAATACCATAGGCCTCATCCCTCCTATTGTGCCATTTTAATTTCTCTGCAGTTGCATTGGTCTTTGCCTCAGTTGCCATAGTAACCTTGTAGATACCTTTCTGTCTCGATTATATCTCCATCTCATCTTTCCATTCAAAGAAATTAAATGGAGTGAAGATGATCTTTTGAGATTGGTCCATAGCTCAGAAACTGTGCCCTTTAGTTAGCAGAATATGCTCCCAGTCAATATGTCGAACATGCAATAGCAATATGGAAGGAGAGAAATTGATCTATAAAGGCTCTGATACCATGTGGAAATTGAACCCAAGTGATAGAACAATTACACTCACAAAATTGCTAATCAAACATGCAAAATTAACATCAAAGGAGACTGAAATTGGAGCATAGCACTAATTTGTATTGAATAAGTGTAAAATATCCAACCTTGTGAAGTAATAGGCTGCTGCAATATATAATTACATGAGATATTTGAATGCATAAGGATGGCATTCGAAATAGTAAAAAAATAGGCTTACTAAATCTAGTCAAATCTCCCATAGGTGCATAAAGCAGTTTCCAAATCCACGAAGATGCTCACAAATTGGCAAAGTCAAGTAGGCAATCTAATAAGGGATGGAAAGAAAACTCATACATGCTTTTATTAGGAGAAAAGGATGGAAGATGATGTGGGTAAAAAAAAAAGTCAACAACACCTAGTCTAGATTTTTAATAAAACATACAGCTTTACAGAAAAAATAGATATGTGCTTTGGAGGATCTGGAATAAAGAAGACATGCTAAATATGGTTTCCAGGATGTTTCCAAAGCGCTCCATGAATCAGTTTTAGCAAGTGTTGACCTCTATGACATGTAGAAGGAAACTAGCATAGAGTGGAATCTATGAGACTAGGTAATAAGACAAAAATTATTTAATTAATGTCTAAGGTAGGTAACTATGGGTTGATTATTCTAAAATTTATTGAGTCATTTTGACTCGGAAGTTATTAAATTCTTTCTAGTAACCCATAGCATTTACTCACTAGTGGAAAATGAGAGATTAGTGACTAGGAGACCAAAAAATTTGGTCACTACAATTTTTTTGAAGGGATACATGACCGAAATTGATAAATTTAAGTGAGATAACTAAAAACGACCAAGATAAATGACCACTTTTGGTCATGGGATAAAAACTAACTAAAAAAAACCAAGATAAATGGCCAAATTTGGTCACGGGATATCTAGACTAAAAATGACCACATAACAATTGGTCATTGATTTGGTCATTTATAGTTGTCACTCCGGCAATAAAACAAATTCCCAATTGTTTTTCAAACCCTAACCAACCATGAGCAAGAAGGTGCGAAATGGGGCAATTACCTAGTTTTGGAAACCAAAAATCCCACATCCAATCCTAAAGAATCCCCATCAAAACCCTTTGTCTATACTTGGTTTTACCTTTTAGGTCCAAGACTTGGTTCACCCCAATATCATGCCCCACCATGAGAACTACACCACCTCCCATACTCTTCACCATAGGACGGTGCTTTGTTTTACCTCTCACAACATTATTCCACTAGTACAAAATGAGGAATTAGCTACTAGGTGACTAAAAATTCTAGTCACCACAGGTTTTCCAAGTGATTTACTACTAAATATGAGCAATTTTGATTGACTCAACTATAAACGACTAAAATTAACAACTAATTTAGTCACCAGTTAACAAATATGACTAGATAATAAGTGACTGAGTTAAAAATGACTAAAATAAATGACTAATTTAGTCACGACATAAAAAATGACTAGCTAGAAGAATATGAATTAGTCATTTATGTTAGTCATTTTTAATTGTGTCATGGAAAATTGCAAATTTGGCAATGAAGTGTAATTTTTGTAAGTTGTCTACCTTCTATTAGTAATATTAATGCCATGCACCTCGATCTTTAGAGATCCAACAAAGCAATTGCATGAACTTTTATTTTTATGGGGGCTTTTATGGTTTGCAAAAAAATAAATAATTCTCTAGATTTCTATTTTTGGCGAATCAAAGGTCATGATAATTGATTGGGCCAAAGGTCTCACCAAGTTGCAGTCACTAAGTTATATATGATTGTTGGTTGAAAAGGATTGGGCTCCTAAATAATTGTTTTATTTCTTTATCCTTCAGGTAACTGTACAGCGAGTTCAATTCTGACGTGGACCTACTGTGTTGAATACTTAGGCTAAGAGGACTAGATTTACAAGTAATTTGTCTGAATCTAAGAAGATGCTTGAAGGCACATCTAAGAAGAGTAAATGGAATTGGAATTCAGGAAATTCTAAACATGGTGATGAGATGACAAATATTGGTATTGAGCTTCACGTTGGGTCTTCACTGCCTTCAGAATGACATCAATGTTTAGACCTTCAGGTTTGTTCTATGTTTTTCTTGATTATCTATTGTGTTTTTTTTATATTCATGTTTTTTTTTATTTGTTGTGGATGTGGTGGAGATGAAATGGCTAGATCATAATTCCCTTACATTAATAGAGGAATGCTACACCTGCAGATGCACTATAATAGGCCATAAGGATCAAATCTATTATTGGATATCCTATTATTTACACAAGTTGCAGCCCCGAAAATAGGTCAGACCTACCCAGGTTCATAATAATATTGCTATGTTTACAGATAAAACTCAGGAACTAGCAATTCAAGGGTTGGTAGACCAAAAATGTTGTGTATAGGATTTTAGACTAAAGGTTATAATATCTAAGAATTTGCTCGCTTCAAGGTTCAAGGGAGGGACCTGGACTCTTTAATTTCCCTACGGGACCCCTTCCAGAGACACGTACGAGAGGAGTTGTGCAAGTCTTTACCTGTTGTTGCACCTCTTTTTTTGTAGTAAAGTATAATGTTTTCCCAAATACTAAAACTGCGTAATCTGCTTAATATTGTTATATTTGTAAGATTCATGACCAGCCCCCAGGAATTGTAAGACTCATTGATTAAATTTGGGGATTACAACAATCTCATACGGAAATAAGCCTTCCATTACTCAAAGAATCCAACCTTTTAACAGACTAGTTCAGAATATATACAAGAGGAGAAGGAAACTAAATATAGAATTAGAAAGTTAATTCCTAAATTTATGCTAACAATCTGACAGCTTCAGAAGATATCCTAAATGAATTCAACTACATTCTATCCTATTTCTAACTTAACTCTTCCATTAACAACAAATCTAACTCGATTCTTTCCAAAACTAGTTCACTAAATTGATTACCACTAACCTAAACAATGGGAGAATATTCAACTAAGGGAAAACCACTCCCTTTTGTAAAATTTAGAATCTTAATTTTCGAATGGACACGTTGCAATTTAAGAGTGATTCCCCTGCATCATTTATCCTTAGTAAAAGATCTAGAGTAACCTTGGTAAGCAACATTACAACTTTGGGAGAAGAGAGGTCTGTAGTGCTTTGGAGCATATAAACCCAATTGTCAAAGAAAGAGCTAGTACTAATTTGCTAGGTGTGAGAGGTGTGAGTACCTCCTAAATGCATACTAATTTGCCATATGTGAGAGGAAGTGATGTTTTAATTTTGGTAAAAAATTAATGACTTATTTTTTATGTTTAGTTATTTCTATAAGTCGCTGTTAATTTTTTCTTAATTTTTCTAGAATTTGAACTTTAATAAAAGTGGTTTCTAAACCCAAATTTTAATTGCAAGTAATATGGTAATGGTGGGTGTATATTGCATAATGTCAGAGGGGGTCATTTATGATTTTTGTTTTTTTTTAACAAAAACTGAAAAAAAGGATTTTATAAAACAGGCTATGCACAACCATTCATTACAGCAGTAGCAAGGAAAGGTAGTCCTGCAGATCAAAATTGGTGAACAGAAGGCTTAACCTGAGAGTTTTCCAAAAAATTGCATTCAAAACTCTACCAAAATAGCTAATGTCTCGGGTAGTATATACCCTTACATATTGTTTACATAAAAAGAGACAGAAAAACATATATCCATAAAAAGAAAAGACAGATTAAGGGTTTCCTTTGAAGTCCCAGCTGGGCTACACTACTGATTCTTCCTCCATTGGGTGCTCCTCTTCTGCAGTTGCTCCATTCACTCTGCTTCCTTGATTCATGGTGATCAAACGTTCAAGATATTCTTGGATCCTGTCTACTTTACCCATCATCTCTCGTAGGTTACTTTCATTGTCATCAATCCGGGAGTCATGGTTACTGATTTGCAATGAAGTATAACTCACTGTTTCTCCCATGCTTTTTATTTCCCGCACTTTTTCTTTGTTGTCCATGACTCCAATTGAAACCATCTCATACAAGCACCATAGATTCTTCTTAATATCCATTATTCCTGCGTTATCTCCAGCTTGTGCCATTCTTCCAACTTCCGCAGAGATCTCAATGCAAGCAAACTGACTGTGTAAGGGACGAGTAGCAAGGGCACTGTCCAAAATTTCAACCAAGGGAAAACTAAGAAAACAACTTAGAACTGTAAGCTCATGCTACAACACAGTACCCCCATGCCTTTCAGAGTAAGCCAATGTTCCCACAAGACCTTCCTGCCACCCAGTGCAGAGACAACCCAAGACTCGTCTCAAACTTCTAGAATGTGTAAAATTTAAACCCGGTCTAGGGACTGTAGACCAAGACATAGAGGGGAAATTACAATGGCAATTGGAGAAGGCTGCGAGAGCAAGCCTGTCCTTCACAAAGGAACGAGTGAGAGGGATAGTTTTCCATGGGATGCCCTGCAGCCTCCCTCCTTCAATACCAGTCACTACATTCAAGAGGATGCGCACAACTTCAGGAGAACTAGAGAGGTCCGGAGCAGAGTAAAAATGCATGGCTCTGCAAGGGGACGACATAAGGAAATGGGAAAATTTAGAACAAGGGTGCGAGGGAAAATAACATTTAACCGATGGCCTGAAGGTCTTAATTTCTGTTGAGTTCAAGGTGTTGAGAGGACAGGAGGGAGACAACGCGGTCGAGGCAGAAGAGCTGACAAGATGGAGGAGTAAATTCTTAGAGCCGCCGTGGAGGGAATCGAGGCCGGCTGCATGGAAGGGAAGCGGAGCAAGGTGAAGAAATGTGGAGGGGGGGATAAGAATAAGGAGAGGGGGGTAGAGAAAGGGATGAAGGGGGGAAAGGAAGGAGGGATAAGGGGGGGAAGAGAAGGAGTGGAGAGTGGATAAGAGAATAGGAGGAAGAGAAGGGGGGGCTATGTGACTTTCATTGAAATGGAGGAGGGATAAGTTCTTTATTAGAGAATTTCGAGTATTGAGAGGTCGGAAAGGGAGCTTCCAGCACTGCATTTAAGGAATAAATTTGAGGACAGGGTGTTTTCCATCCTGGCTGTAATGACCTTCTGGGAGAGAGGCTCCCACATTAGCCATACTGTCTGCTGTTGTATTATTATGCCGAAGGATGTGGAAATCCTCATAGGTACTAGACATGAGAAGCTTGGCTTTTTCAAATAGGCGGCGACATTTGACAGCTCCAGTAGGGTATCCATTGATCAATTTGTAGATGACGTTCCTGGAATCTCCGAATATCAAGACCTTGCAAAGCTTCTTAGTATTTAGAAGATGAAGACCCTGGATAAGGGCTAGCCACTCAGCTTCATTGTTAGTTCTGTTACCTGGCCCCCACGCGAAGGTTTGTTCTACATATCCTCTGGGATTCAAGAGAATCCCCCCCGTGCCTGCCACCCCTGGACCATTTATGATTTGTTTTATATCCAGAAACCTACATCCATTTTTCAACAATGCTCACAAGTGTTTGTCGATCCCAAGAGTTGATACACTCGATGTTTGTACTTCATGTATAAGTTGATGTGATCAGGTGGCGATGCTGTTAATCAATCCAAGTATGTGTAAAGATCAGTCGATGTCGATTCTCATTATGCTACTCCATGCAGTCTATCACAAAGTTGATATAGGATTCGATGCCTTCTTATGAAAGGAAATATTCATTAGAATATTTTTATTGAGGACGATTCTTACAAACCTTGGTGCCATGATCATTTTTATCTCTGGGTGCCTATTTCAAATGTGGAACTTGCCTTTATACATATTATTTATACTAGTAACTTTCTTTACCATTTTTTATTGTTCGACCTCTTTTCTTATATATTACTTTCTTTGAGAAGGAGATAACCAGTTAGTTAATATAGGTCCCATTTTTCCTTGTTTCTTGGTTTCGCTTTCAAATGACATTCCTTGACGGGTAGATTCAGAAGGTAGTGCAGCCAAGAGCCAATTGGTTCATGATAGAAAGGAAGTTATGCTACGAGGAATATCTAGTCTCTTTACCAAGATGGTGCTAGTAGATTTATTGCTCAGAGTGAACCATTAAACTAGAGGAATTGGGGAGTATAGATGTTGAGGGAACTCATTGGGGCAGTACGATACAATATTACATGGCAGGAGTGAAATAAACCTTCAATTAAATAGAATTAGAATATAGATTTGATATGCGTGGCTTACACCCAACTAGGAATGGGCTAGTAGATTATAATAATTGGCTTGGTAGTCTACCCCATACCAATTGGCTTTACCCAGTATACCATACTACTAGAAGACCAACCATTACAACAAGACTACCATACACAGGATTACTACCTGCCCCATAGTCTTTACCTAGTCCCACATCCCACCTCTCTACTAGACATTACTACTTACCTAATTCTTTGTTCGTTTAACCTAGTCCACACAGTAAAACAAAAAATATAAAAAAACATTTTTTTTTATATAATAAAATAATTAAAAAAAAAACAAATCTATATAACTTATATAAACAAATAAAAAAATAAAACAAACCAAACCACTATAAACATAATTTATGAAAAAAAAATAAAAAAAATATACATATATATACCTAAAAAAACTGAAAAAAACCATTATCCAAATTAAATAATAAAAATAAAAATATATATATGAAAACACACAAATATTTTATTTTCATGGTAGGTCGAACGGTCTTGACCCAACTACAGTAGCAACGGCATTCCGATTTTCCTCACCATCGTTCAATTCCAACAATTTAGATTGTTGTTCAACCTGCTACTGCTTGTTAAATGGCCTAACTGTTCGCGCCAAACATTGGAGGGTTTGGTGGGTTTTGGATATGGATATTGGTCATACCCATTGAGGAGTTTGGGATCGATATTAGCCATGGTTGATTTCACAATTTCTCTATTTAATTTCCATAGTTTCCATGGATAAAGCAGCATTGGAGAGAACTTGGAGACTTTTGAAGAGGCGGGGCACGAATTCTGCACCTATGGTGTCAACACCACCTTATTTGCTTACAAAATCCCTGGTAAGTACTGTGAATTGATAAATTTTTAGTGAATGTTGGATAAAAACCCTATTCGGCCCCTCTCCAAAGAGTTTCCATCCATCATGATTTTGGAGAATTAAATTTTTAGTGAGTAAACAACCCTCACCTTCCAGCACTAGGCTCTTTCTGTTGCGCCCTCAGTATCCTCACTAAGCTCTGGATAGACCTCTGCTAGCATTTAAAAATGGATCTGTCTACACTTTAGGGTATTGTCTGCCCCCTTTCTAGCCACAAGGGCTTCCCTTAGAGTGGAAGCACACCCTATACAGTGTTTGCCCTACCATTTTCCCATCGTTTCAATCCTCTAACCCTGCGCATCAAGCATAGTAACATTAGTTAGAAGGTTACTTTTTATTGGTTTTATTTGTTACTGAATGTAAGACTACTACTACCCCTGTTTGCAGGCGTATATATATTAGACTATATAAACACTACACTATAATCTTTGTTTCAAAAGTTAATTTTGATGGTTAGATAGTGTTGTAACACAAGAAGGACTGATTTAAACCTTCTTTGCAAATTTATATCAGACTGTATGTAATGGTGTTATCTTGGACATAATCATAGTTTACACTCTGAATATTACATATGCTTTCTAATACTCTATGGCCGATGGTAAACGATCACTTAAAGATTTTGTTTAAGAACCTATTTGCAAGTATACATACTGATTTGTTTTTCCTAAACTAGACAGTCACATAATTAGTTCAATTTCATACTATACACTGCTATATGCACAGAGTGGTGAGTGTGTTTGAAATGATAAAACCAATGTATGGACTTATGCTTAAACAGTGGATGGTTACTGCTGCCTTCATAGCTGATATATCATTGAATTCAGAGTGCTTTACCGTTGCGATACTACAGTACCTTGGGATGGTATATGTTGTACCTGTAATGAGTGACATTTCAAACTTGCTATATGATACATGGATTATCTAAAACTGAAAATTGGAACGCTCTACTAAAGTGGATGTACTAACCGCACTTACACTATTCAAGTTCACACTCATACTGTATTTTCTTCATTCCTTGAATTGAATCCAATAAGGCAGTGGTCACTAACCATCTTCAGAGAAGACATTATTTGGTGTTTTAGTGTCCTTATAGACTCACTTTAGGGCTCTCTCCCAAGAGTTTTCGACTTCCAAAGAAGTTTGGAGAAGTGGCTAAGGTGACAGTGGTCACTTTCTCCTTCATATGTTTATCAGTGACTAGCCCTGCTAGTTAATCCGGTAACAGCTTGAAATCAGAGATCTGATCTAAGAGAAAACTTGAAAGGCAAGAATATGTCTAGCTTTGAAGATTTGTGCATTTGTGGCCTACCAGATTCCTTAAATGATTAAGCAAGGTAAAGCTGTAATTTCTCTTTAAAAGAAATAGCTTTCTAGCTCCCTAAAGAAAAAAATGAAAAGAATTAGTTGAGGACGTTGAAGTAGCTTTCTCTCTCCCTAAATTAAAATCTGGTGGATGTTTCCTGGCTCCTTAAATAAGTCTTTAAGCTTGGGATCTGTTTATTCCCAGATCACCTCTTTGACAAGGGACACCTTGCTCAGTAGGCTTTCTATGGCTTGAAATCAGAGATTTGATCTTAGACAAAAACTTGAAAGGTAGGAATATGTCTAGCTTCGAAGAATTGTACATTTGTGGCCATCTAGATTCCCTAAATGATTAAGCAAGGTAAAGCTTTAATTTCTCTTTAAAAGAAATATAGCTTTCTAGCACCCTAAAGAAAAAATTGAACTGAATTAGTTGTGGATTCTAGTGAAATTGTCAAGGTCCTTGCAATCAAAATGGATAATATTAGCGCCATTTTTTCTTATCAAGCAGTGGAGTATATCATTCCATGCCCACTAGTTTATGCATGGGATGTCACGTCCCCGTCCCTCAACCGGCGAAGAGGACGCGAAGAACATCAACACAACCGGGCAAATGGCCCCATGAACATAATCAAATGAAAACAATGCTGGAATTAAGCATACACAGATGCAGTTATATTCAATCATACAGCGGAAGCAACACAACACATTCTAGCATTTAACATCAGTATAATTTACAGAGATGAAGTGTAGACAGCAGACTTATCTTTGATGAAGAATTCACCCGCAACCAGCTATGTTGCTGCGACGTTCCACCCAACCATAGGCCATCTTGCTCATCAATCTCTTAGCAACGCTGCCACCCCCGAGATGGGCATGATTCCTCTGGAATAAGGGTCAGTTGCAGGCTTGCACATAGCCAAGGGGACACATAACAGCCAAACCAACACTGCTAGGTTTCATAGGCTTTCCACAGACAAGCCAAGCCAGCACAGTCCAAGGTTCAACCACTGCATACCAGCAGCCAAATAATCCCTTCACAGCTCTGTGAAGAAGCAAAATGACCAATGACAGTCCCAAATGAAAGGTGAGGCACAGCTCCAGCCTATAAGGCAACTCAGAGTAGGTTTTGGCCCTAACGTGGCCAAAACAACTCAACAGCAGCACCCAAACGAGGGTATATCAGCAGCCACAACACACAATGAAGGATAACAACAGTCCACAGTCCCAAACAGGGAAAATCAGCCAACAGCACACACAATTCCTCAATAGAATGGTTGGGAAACATCACACAGTCCCAACAAAGGAGAAGAACAACTCCCAGCGTGGACAGACAAGGGAAATTCAACCCACGAATTGGCAATCCACAGTGGTCCAAACAAAATTGAACACCACAGTCAACAAAACATAGGGGAAATAGCAGCCCCAAACATGACAGTGAGAACGGCTCTCACAACATGGGAGAACAACCCAAACACCCTGTGCGTGAGGAAGAACTTACACCCAACAGCAAATGCACGGGAATACATACCCGATTTCTCTGCGTGAGGATTCCAGCAGTAGAGGCCCTGCGTGAGGAGAAAACAACTCCGATTTTGCCCGTGGATGAACAAAAAAACAGCAAGGACGTGAATTACAGTGCGTGGGTGATTCAGCAACTCGTGGAGCCCTAGAAAATGTCTGCGTGAGACTAAAATCACCCAGAGCCTGTGCGTGAGAAGCCAACAGACCATAAATCGTGGTGAGAGTGTAAACTGTCCAGGGAAGAGTGCATGAGGGAGAAGAATGGCCAACGTGGGTGGAGTGAGCAAGTGGGTAAGGCTGAAAACCTGCCACCCCACTCCCAAAGGCAATAACTGCCCATCCACCAGCAACCATAACTGCCCAACCACCCAACAGAACATTAAAGAGGTTGAAAGAGGTTGGGTAAGACAAGGTGGCAAAACAACAAGGTAATAAAACATGGGTTTTTCCCCCATAAACCAAGGTTTGACATCCCCCACCCCTTATCCTTTGGAACCATGCCCTTTTCATTCAACGTTGCACTGCCGTAGCCGGTTGTGGTTTATTTTAATTGATGTGCGGGTTTACATGATGCCGAATTAAAATGTGCCGGATAGCACTACATTCCATTGGCAATTATCCCCATTGCCGAAACATACACAACCAAATCGATGGTGGGGCTTTTTCCTTGAGCTCCTCACCATGATTAATTACAATATATACATCATGCAAACGGGGTCAAAACCGGGGACGTGACATGGGAATTTACAAATTTCTATCCAATGGCAAGTTAATGTAGTCTTATAATCAACTACAAACTGGAATCCTAGGCCTTCTTGTTGTCATGCACTTAAACATCAATAAAGAAGTAGCTATATTGAGATGAGAAATAGCAGTTTCAAGATTATAGTAATATAATTTACATAGCCATTGAAGGATGGGTTAAGGCCGTTTTTCTGAAGCTGGGTAAATAAATACTTAAGCAAAACTATGAAAAACAAACTTTAGATATATCAAGATCTCAATCCAAGCATCATCAAAGCTCTAATAACATGTAAAAAATCTAAAATTAATGCACAATTTTGATTTACACATATATAGTATATAAAAGGTATTAAAGATGGATTTATCTCAAATGAGGGTACAGCCATATATTTGTATAGTTCTCCTGTGATACACTGAAGGCCTTCACAAGGCTGAAGTGCAAGTTAGGAATCCTGGCCTAGCCCCTAATAAGGCACATACGGTACCCATGTTATCCATTTGCTATTTATAAAAGCTATATATCTATCTTTTTTGTATTTCTTATAAGCCATGATGTCCATGCATACTGATTTTGTGGGGGTCATGTTTCTAGGCATTCCCATTTCGGAAACTTTTACACATTTCCATGTTTTGTGCAACTAAGATTTATATTATGATTCATAATCTATATATTAAAGTATAAATTAGAATATTTATTATTTAGTAGTTAAAATTGAAGGAATTAGCTATTTTTTTATACAAGTACAGTATATTTAAAATGTATATATATAGATATAACATGAGCTATATATTGAATTTTATATTTTATATGTATTTTATCTAAAAATTATAAATAGTCTGATTGAATAAGAGTTCAACTTTCTGTAAAGTAAGGAAGCAGGTTAACGACCCAATACCGGGAGGCATCTGGTAGCTGCAGAAGCCTGCCTTCATATGTGCAACTAGTGGGTTATTTTAGGTGGACAGTTTCTGTCAGCATATAATGATGCAGCTGTATGCTGGGGTATCATTTTTCAATAGAGGTTAGGATGGTAGCCCCGAGTATTGTAGGCTTTTTCTTGTGTTAGGAAAAAAATAAATATATGTTTACATTATATGTACCTACTATCTCCTCGCCATATCCGGATCCTAGCTTTCCAAAAATCTGATGGATCCGTATCTAGATCTGCATCTACAACCATATTCAGACCCGTATCGGAATCCTGGTAGCTTAGAACCAGACAAGTAGAACTCCATTAAAATAGGTGACAGGAAAACATAGTTCTGATACAATTTTAGATATACATGTCACACACCCTGAGGTGCTGAAGGGGACTTGACATAATAGTCACTGCTCAAGACCTTATTGACCTATGAAAGAAACTGGACTGTAGCTGTTAATCTCAGAAATTGGATGAAGAAGGAAGAAAATAAATTTTTTAGAAGAGAAAGGACTTTGGAGTCTGGACATCGATGATCTGTTCTTATATTTATGCTTGAGGCTGAGGTTTTTGCTAAATTTGACTTTCTTTTCTCTCCTCAAAGCTGGTCAAAAACTGGATTTCTTGTCATAAATTGCTAAAATAACCTTGGAAAAAAGCACCAGAAAATATCTTCAAAAGCAGTGCTGAACTTGCCTCCTTAAATCCAATGTTCCCCAAGTCTTTGGGACATGTGGGCACGGAAACACACATTGGGGGCATGTGGAGACCACTCCAAAATTTTGGAAAATGCTGAGCTCTTCAAAATTATGAAAAATAGATAATTTGTACAAATCCCAACATATTAACAATTTAACATTTAAATTCTTCATCCCATCACCATTTACATACTAAAACTTAAAAGCAAATAATAAATACAAAATAGTAAGTTCATCATTGTAACACGGTTGTCAATTCCTCATTGATTCATGAATCATTTATTATTCGAGTATTTGAATTTCACATTGTTAAATTCTAAATTTATAATACATGCACATTTTCCATTATAACTTTGAATCATAGGCATAAACAGTAGATGGAAATTTAAAATATTAAAATCATAAAATTGAATTGATGAAAAACAGGGAAAATTCCAACTGCTATTCACACAGCCACAGAGAATTTTCGTCAAACAGTTTATGAACGACTGATATTAGTCAATAATAATAAGCCAGCCACATTATACTTCACCCAAGCATAAGTAAACCTTTTCTAGCACTGATATACTGTCCATAAATACAATTTGCAGTGGAAGAATAAGATAAATAAACAGACTATAAACACAGTTAATGCACAGGAATTTTGGTCAAAAAATAATCCCTGGAGAAACCCCACAGCTTGGGGAAAACCAGTCAAGAGAGTATATTTTATTGATCTTCGTATGGAAATTTCAAAGATTACAACTAGCTGTAACAGAAATAATTTAAGACTGTCATACGCCTTTAAAGCCATGCCCCAGCACCCAGAAATCTGAGCCAACTTGACTGTACGGACTGTCAGTTCAAGTACAATTGTACAGACTGCTACAGTCACCTTAAACAGCATGCCAAACTGAGAAATAAAGTGCAGACATGATAGAATTAACTCTACTATTAATGACCTCGATTTCCATGCATATAACTGTTAGAATAATCAAACCCATAGTATTACCCACTTAGACATTAATTCATTTATTTTTGTCTTATTTTCCTAGTTCATGAGTCCCACCATGTTCAAGTTGCTAATTGCCTATCCATAGAGGTCAAACTTGCTATCTTTGACTCATGTAGTGATTGGGAAAGCCTTAGGAATCAAATCTGCTTTATTCCTGGCCTCCTAGGTGCCCTTCTGCTTTTTCTTCTTTGTTGACTGCTTTTTCAGTTTTTAAAGCACATAAGGAAAGCAAGACTAGGTGAGGTGAACCTGTTTTATTCCCCTTTCATCCTCCACTCTTTTCTCCATGCAAAAGCATGTATGAGCTGACATTCCACCACTCATTAGCTTTCCCATATGCCCTTGCCAATTCGTGAGCCTCATGACAGATTTGGGATCAGCTTTTTACACCTATGGGGGATTTGCCTATTTTGGGTAAGCCTGCTTTATGCTAGTTTTGGATGCATCCTTATGCATTCGACCTATTGATGTATTCTATATATTTAGAAACCTATTTTATTACAAGGTTGGCTATTGTACACTGAGTTAATATAATTTTGTGTTACAGCTCCATTTTCAGTCTCCATTGTTGACAATTTTGCATGATCAATTGTAATTTGTTGTGAGTGAAATTAATCTATTGCTGGTCATAATTTCTACATGGTATCATAGCCATTGTAGGTTGTTACTCTCCTTCAAAAATTGTTTTGCAGGTTCGACATCAAGACTGGGAGCCTTCTACTGATAGCCGGGACAGATTTTCTAAAGCTATGGATTCACATAAAACTATCCTCACTCCCTTCAACTTTTTTGAATGGAAAGAAGAGATGGAGATCTTGTTGAGAGAGAAAGGCCTCTACAGGTTGACTATGGCTATAGAAGCAGAGCCCAATGCTACTGTAGAGAAGATCAAATGGCACAATCCGAGAGATGAGGCTTATGGCCTCCTATGTCTCAGTATTTCCCGAGACCTCCTTTTCCATCTCGATGGATTAACTTCACCGGATCAAGTATGGGAGAAGATTTCTGATCTTTTTGGAAATACAGATGAGATGAGGGGACATTAGATCGAGAATGAGCTGATTTCTCTGAGTCCCAGTAGCTTTGAATCCCTGCAGCTATATTTCTCCAAGTTCAAAGCACTAGTTTTGCAGCTGAAGCGGTGTGGTATTGAAAAGAAAGATGATCAGCTCGTATTGGCCATCCTCTTGAAACTAGGACCTGACTACTCAGTCTTTGTTTCGACCTTCTATGCCACAAAAATCACAGCTCGAACCTGGAAGATGCCTAGCCTTGCAAATTTCATGGAATCTCTCACACAAGAACAAGACAAGCTGGTGATGATGGGCACCATCAAACCTTCCAAAGACCAAGCTCTGTTTGCTGGAGATTCGAGGGTGGATTCAAAAAGAAAAAAGAAAGATAAAAAGCCACCTTAGCAAAGAAGAGACAAGAAGCAGTCTTCGGAGGATCAACAAGGTCTCAAGAAAAATACCCAGAAGAAGAAAAACAAAGGTGAAATGAACAAGTGCTCATATTGTTCGAAGGGCAATCACACTGAAAGATCTTGTATGAAAAACTAGATTGATATGCTGACCAATCTCCTAGAGAAGAATGGCATCTCCCTTCCAGAAATCTCAAAGAAGAGAGAAGGAGGATCAAGTTCCAATGACAGAGAGAGAGAGTTCATGCTCTAGTTGCTGGCACATCAAGCTCACCCAGTTTTATCATAGATTCTGGAACTTCAAGACACATGGTTTCGACCAAGGAGGCCTTCTCCTCACTGGATATGTCGAAAGGACCATCTATTGTACTGGGAGATGACTCTCTCACTGAAAGTAAAGGCAAAGGAAGGATAGATCTTGATCATGGTAACTTCAACAATGTGTTGTATGTCCCTGGTCTCGCCTCCAACCTTCTATCAGTGTACCAGATGACCCACACCGGGTCTCCTAAGAAAGTCACATTCTCACCAGATGAAGTTGAGATCACAGAAATCTCAAGTGGAAGAATCATTGCAAAAGGAGTAGCGAATCATGCTCAAAAGGTATACATGTTTTCACACTTCCTACCTTACTCAAACCCCTCTGCTCTTCTTATCCATGCTAATGAAGCTAGAAAGCTATGGAATGAAAGATTTGGCCATTTAAATTACAAGTATTTGTCTGATCTTAGTGAGAAAGATATGGTCATAGGGTTTCCCAAGATAAAATTTTCCAAAGGAGTCTGCCAAGGCTGTATCCTAGGAAAACACCCAGAGCACAAATTTGAGAAAGCTAGCCATGAGAGAACCTCTGCACCCTTCGAACTGATTCACAGTGATGTTGCTGGCCCATTCCCTCATATGTCCATGAGTCAGGACAAATATGCATTGACCTTTATTGATGATTTTTCCAGGTATT
>LPNX010920837.1:347280-377731 GCA_001517045.1 Pseudotsuga menziesii | reverse complement strand
TTAGGCGAATGGGGGGGGGGGGACTCCAGATATACCCGAGAGTACTTGGAGTATTGTCCAAAACTAAACCATCATGGCTATCCACAAGGAATATGTGGGATAAATGGAGTCTCTGAGGCTATTGTTCATAATGCACCCACAGGTGTAACAGAGATCGGCGTCCCGGGGTCACTTTTCAGGAGTTCCCACTTCCTTTGGGTATTTTGCCACCGTAAAGGTTTCATCTAGGTGTTGGATTTTCACCTAATGGTTTGTCAATTTGGGAGAGTGAATATTAATTATTCTATTCACTCAAATTCTTTTGATACAGCTTGACTGACCGGACGAACCATATCCAATTGCAGAGCATACACGCCGGAGTCTTGTCAATTTTAGCAAATTTTGAGATGGGTGTTCTTGTAAAAAAAGAAAACCCTACAGGAACCTCTTTCGATCCAACTGGATCTCAATTGGGAAATCAAGGAGGCATTAATTTTATTAAGAATAAAGAAACAATTGATGAAAAAAAAACCAAGATACAAAATGCCGGTTCTCTAATTAGTCCTACCACGCATCTCTTTCCCCTTTTGGGTCAATTGGGAAGTCATGGGGTAACTATTAAATTACTTTGAAGCATTAGATATGGAATATGCAATTGATAATAAATCAAAGTATACTACCCTGTAGATTAGAACTATGTTGGATTGCAAAAAAAAAGGAATGAAAAGCAAAAAAAATACACAAACGCAAATTCCCCTAGGGGGGCTGGTGAATCAGCTCGAAAGAGCCTATTGGAAAGGACGTTTTCTTTTTATTAGCAGTGATTTACAATATCATAAAATTGAAATTGATGCACTTTGGTCCTTTTTATCTAGGATCCAAAGGCTTACAAGAAACTTGTAACAAGCTATAATTAAAACACAACGGTGGGGGAAGCTTTCGAGAAGCTCTTGTTCATCCAAGAGTCGAAAATTGGGTAGAATATCCTTTTATTTTTTGTTATACCTGCTAAAAAATAGTGATTAATTAAAATCAAATGTGCCCAAACACACTTTAAAAGTGTTTTGGGTCACCACATTAGTTACCGAAAAAAAACGAAGTAAAATTTTGTTAAGTTGGGGTAATCTAGTTTTGCAAGAAGAGGAACCAAGGAAAGCAATATTTCCTTGGGATATTGGCTTTCTGTTTGGGAAGCCAATGAGATGTGCACTTTTATTACAGAATATGAAACTTTAAATTCCAGAAAATGAGACTACCTTAAAAGCAAGCTACAAATTTTCTTTAAAATGCTTGCAAAAAATAGGATAATTTCGGCTAGATCTCTTAAAATATGAGTTTATATGCAAAATGAAACTGAGATCTAAAATTAAGAAAGGATCTCACTAACTAGATCTATATGTAATTTTATTTGTGAGACAAATCTAAGGAATAGCATTCCTTAAAAGTAACCAATTTGAAGAGAAATGAAGACTTTTAAGGAGGAAGAGACAGAAAGAGTGTCAGAAGCCTAGGAATGTTGGGCTTTGGAGTTTTCTTTGGTGGAACACTGAGAAACTATGTCATTTAGAAGATATTGAAGATGAAGAAGATGCAAACCAGATCAACCTCTTCTACAAGAGATATCACTTGCAACCTAGAAATCCTTGCACAAACAAATGGTTAAAACATAGGTGCTACTAGAAGAGATAATTGGAAAGCATGCAATTAAAATTAAAATACATACACCTCCAATAGATCTAAAACAAGCAGCAGTAAGAGAATAAATCAAACTAGAATAAAATCTTACCCTAACAGGAGGGAGCTCTCTCCTTCAAGGACAACAATTAACCAGCAAAAGCAGTGATAAATAACATAGATTATACCTCATAAGCATTTGACAATCACCATCCACACATGAAGAGCATTACACCATAGATCTTGCCTCCAAAGCTTCTTTATTCCAAAATAATAAAAAATACAATACAAGAGCAACAACACCTCAATCCTAGTTCTAACTAGCTTGGAAGAGGCTGCTTGTTCTTTGATTTATATAAAAACCAGGAGATCCAGCCCAAGGGGGGTGCAAATCCCAAGGAGATAGATCAAATCAGCTGATGGAGGGTCAATCAATGCAGATTAGAAGTTGAACTAAGCCTACTTGTCAATCAGGGGATTGATTGAGCTGATAAGTCAACTCATAAACTGACACATCAGTCCACAGAGCTCCCAGGAGAGCCCACATGTGTGTAGAAGAGAGAGAGGGTGCAATTCCCCCTAAAGGCTGCTAAAGATAAACTCTGGATCTGATTTGATCACCTCCTTCAGTCAAGGATTTGTCAGATCTATTGAATATGGTTAAGATATGACCAATTTCAATCAAATCGGCTAAGAACCCACTAATCTATGATTTTGGATTTGCTCCATTATTCACCAATTTATTAATTAACATAATCAATAAATGATTTTTTGGGGCTTTCTGACCTGAGTGATGAAAAATCACTCAAAACTAGGAAATAGTGGGTCCATGGGTTTACATGGTGCTCTTAGCTTGAAAATGAGCACCTGCATGACTGAAACTAATTATTTGGCCCAGTTTTATTACAAAATCATTTTTTCCAATTTAACTATTAAAAAATAGCCTAAGTTTTGGAAAAAATAAATTTTAATAAAAAACACTGAAAAAATTAAAAAATTAAAAAAAATTAAAAAACGTAGGGGGACTTAGACATGTTCATATGACTCGACCATGATGTCTAGCATGTTTATACATTGACACATAGAATCTAATAACCTCAATAGTCCTAAATGCCAAGCCGACCACCCCAACTTTGGAGGTATGGAGTGAAAAACTCAGAAATTATTAGTCATTTATTCAACAACCAATAACAACCAAGGGAGAAAACACCCTAGGCTGATCAGATTGAAAAATAAATTCTAAGAGACCGAGTATTTTACAGACACTATCATGCTAGAACATTTATTACAACTCCCCGATGGGGTATGAACATGTGATATAGTACAACAAGCACTTCCTAGAAGTACTCCCAAACGTCTTCTGAAGTCCAAACAAGTTATTTTTGTCCTGTTCACCAGGCTAACTTGATAAAAAACCACTAAGTACAACTTAGGTGGTAACATTCTGGCTCCAACTGTGCAACGTGTGCTCAATTTGGTCATAGGGAAAGGAGAGGATACGAGAACACCAAAATCTCTAGTTTATACACCCTGTAAAAACATCTCAACTTGACAAGAAAACCTCAGTAGCACAAGCTTTACATGAAAAACCAAATGAACCATTAAGCTAATTCATTCAAACAAAATAAATGTAACTAACTAATGAAAACCAAAATGTTTGATTATAGCTAAGTACAAAACAAAAAATGTGGAAAGTAAATGCTCTTTTTCAAGGAGTTTATTTTCCTACTCTAAGCATGACATAAAAAGGGTTAAGTGTAATCAGAAATCCAATGTAACCAACTAAGAATTTTTTTAACATAAAAAAATTTTCCTTGTCTTTGGTTACTAGCCAAAGTAAGGATACTTTATTCAGAAAATGCAAACCCACGTGATGATCTGGAAGAGGCGGGATGGATGGGAAATCATAGGCATGAATAATGTCGTCAAACTTCCTTCCAAACTAGTAAGTACTTGCACAGGCTACTTCTATACATGACTGGATAGGGTTGATGTACACATCAGAATGATGAGGTAGATTGACTACACCATCATACTGATCATCAAGGCTTACCGGATGATAATTCACTGTATAAGCCCCAAGCAGCTCCAAATCATGAGGAAACTCTATATGTGAAGATGATAGTTAATACTGATATTCTACTAATTGCATCACATCTGTCTTTTCACAACACTGCTTCTCCATGTCTTCATTATTGATACCTTTGTGCGGCTCTGCATGATATTACTCTGAATGATCATATAAGATTTTTGAATGTTGCTTTTCCATACTAGGATTTTCCAAGGTCTCCGTATCCATGCTTCCCTCTATGGAAGTATAGTAGATTGGACTTCCACAAATTTCTAAATAGACATTCCCCTTACTGGATATAACATAGATAGGATTCTTAATAAGATATCCACCAAAATCCCAATAGTCATCACCATCATCTATGTTAGATGTGATGGATTCCCCATTGCTGATATCAAGTTCCGATATCAAGTTCTCTTTGTCTTCATTACTAATACTGATATATGGCTCAGACTGATCATGTGGATAAACTGCATGCTCCTTTTTCATATCAAAGTTTCCCAAGGCCACATGGTCCAGATCTCTTTTTTAGATATGCCATAGACAGAAAAACCAACAAAACCATGAAAAGTTTCTAGGTCATTATTTTCCTCTTTATTCATGTCATAGATTGGATTTTCCATGAATGTTTAGGACTCCTCATCAACATCTTTGTCAAGGATAAGGGAGTCTTCATCACTTGCATCATGCTCCAAGTTATACTTGTTCTCATTTTCATACTCATCTTCTTTAGAGAAAAGGTCATAAGGTAGTAAACCTTCTAGACTATCATCATTATATGGAGAACACATAGGAGTCTCATAATCTATATTACAGTTTTCATCATAAGTTTCACTATAAGATTCTGCAATGGTTTATTCCTTAGGCTTGTACTATTTATATGGTGACAAAGGGTAGGCTTGGCCTACCATGTATATATGATTAGGCTTGCTTGAAGTTGTTTCCTAATTCTTTACCTCAGGAAGTCCATGTTCCATGACTTGATTTGCAACATAACAAGTGCTTTGTTGGTGGAATTTTTCACAGGGCCTACACCATGGAATTACTTCTTCTACCATGTTAGCTGAGTCTAACTGGTTTGGAATCCTAGGCTCTTGCCGAGGAAAATTCTTTTGATCCATCTAATTCTGCCTAGGATGAAAGTTCCTAGGTCCATTATTTCTTTCCATTGTGATCAATCTATTATGCATATGATTTAGTTGTGCGGACTGATTTTCCATAAGTTGGTTTTGACTAGTAACCAAGTCTTTTATCATGTCTGTTCCCTTTTCCATCGGATATTTAGAGGCTCCCTTTTCTTTTGATTCAATGGATTTTCCATTTTATTTGTTGTATGAAGTGTTTCCCCTAGTGTAACCTAGAATGTTGTATTTTCCTGAAGACTGCATATTCTTTTTTATTTTCTCGGCCAATTCTTGAGACGTTTTTAGATCGGTCGGCTCTTTGTCTGTTAACTGGTACATCAAATCAACAGTGAAAGATTCAATGTAAGATATGAGGATGGAGGCATCCTTTGGCTTAATTTCTTTAGGGATGTCTGGAACCACACACCTGAACTTAGTGTTAAATTCATCCATGGTTTCATTCTCCATCTTCTTAAGGTTATGAAGGGCAGCAGGCAGATGTCTTGGTTCTTTCTTTTCTCCCCATTTCCTGTTAAAACCATCTAGGAATTCACTAAGATTTTTATATGAGTCATCATCTAGGTCGAGGTACCATTCTTGAGCATAATCTTCTAAGCATAAAACAAATAGCTTCATTTTGACATCGTCATGGTCATGGGCATCATCATTGCAATTACTGACCAGGTGTTTTTCAAACTTTCGAAGGTGAGACTTGGAAGTGATGGCATTTATGCCCTGAAATATTGGGAGCTTCTTGATAGCATATTTTGGAATGGCATGGGGAGCACCTAATATCTGAGAAAAGTCAAGGGGTTTGAACAATTCCATCATTTCTTGAGATTGGTGAATATGACTCTCTACAAATATGTGATGGATATCTAAGAGGGATTGGTCTCCTAAATTTCCAAGGTTTCTACGAGAAGTCTGCCTATTCAATCTTTCCCAAATAAACCTTTCAGGATCAGGGAGAGGATTGAATAATTGTTGGTGGTTTCTTCGGGTAGAAATTCTTGAAGGGATATTAGATAGTGGAGTCGCCATATGGATCGATTTTTAATTTTTATGTGTTTTAAAGACTAGATCAATAGAAAACTTCTATGTTTTAGTTGTTTAGAAAAAAGTTAAGCTAAGTCGTACTCGGGAATAAAAAAATTTATCCCAGACAACGGTGCCAAAAATTGTTGCTTCCTTTCACACACTTGGGTCACATGGCATAAATCTTCAAGCCACTCAGTGTGTCCTTGGGGAAAAGTCTTGAGTCAAGGCTATCACCTTGTTCTTGACTCCCCGTTTAGGCTCAACTCCTAATGAAGCCAAGGGGGTTAGACTCTATTAAGTTACTAAGGCTAATTACTTAGTGTGATGGTGTTAAACTGAATGAGTTACTTAGGAGTTTGAAATTTAACCATAAACAACCATAGATAACAAGATACAAAATGAACGCACGAAAACACAATGCTAAGACACACTATATATATATCAAAAAAATGATCAATGGCTTAAAATGGAGTCAAAAGATAATCAATGTGCGTGCATGTTCTTGGAGTGAAAGTTTTGTGATTGCCTCTTGGTATGTTTTAAGTTAATGTGAAATATGAGTTGATTAAAATTAGGTGAAAGGGGAAGGGGGGGGGGACTCCAGATATACTTGAGAGTACTTGTAGTATGGCCAAAACTAAACCTTCATGGCTACCCATAGGTAATATGTGGGCTGAATGGAGTCTCTGAGGATATTGTTAATAATGCACCCATAGGTGTAACAGAGATCGGTGCCCCAATGTCACTTTTCAGGAGTTTTGGCTTCCTTTGGGAATTTTGTCATCGTAATGGTTTGATCTAGATGTTGGATTTTCACCTGATGGTTTGTCAATTTGAGAGAGTGAATCCTAATTATTCTAGTCACTCAAATATTTTTAATATAGCTTTATTGATCGGATGAACTATAGCCAAGTGCAAAGCATACACACCGGAGTCTTGTCAATTTTAGTAAATTTTGAGATGGGTGTTCTTGTTAAAAAAGAAAACCCTCCAGGAACCTCTTTTGATCCAAGTGGATCTCAATCGGGGAATCAAGGAGGAATTAATTTTATTAAAACTGAAGAAATAGTTGATGAAAAAGAAAACCAATATACACAATGTTGGTTATCTAATTAGTCATACCACGCATCTCTTTTCCCTTTCAGGTCAATCGAGAAGTCATGGGGTAAGTATTAAATTAATTTGAAACCTTAGATATGTAATATGGAATTGATAATAAATCAAAGTATAATACCCTTCAGATTAGAGCTATGCTTGATTGCAAAAAAAAAGGAACGAAAAGCAAAAAAAAGACACGAACTCAAATCCCCCAAGGGGGGGATGGTGAACAGGCTCGAAGGAGCCTATTCGAAAGGACATTTTACTTTTATTAGCAGCGATTTACAATATGATAAAATTGAAATTGACGCACTTTGTTCCTTGTTATCTGGGATCCAAAGGATTACAACAAGCTTGTAACAAGCTAGAATTAAAACACAGTGGTGGGGGAAGCTTCTGGGAAGCTCTGGTTCGTCCAAGAGTCAGAAATTGGGTAGAGTCTCCTTCTATTTTTTGTTAGAGATGCTAAAAAAAAGCAAGCAATTAAAATCAAATGTGCCCAAACACACTTTAAAAGTGTTTTGGGTCACCACACTAGTTACCGAAAAAAAACTAAGTAAAAATTTGTTATGTTGGGGTAATCTAGTTTCGCAAAAAAAGGAACCAAGGAAAGCAAGATTTCGTTGGGATCTTGGATTTCTATTTGGGAAGCCAATGAGATGTGAAATTTTATTGTAGAATATGAAACTTTAAATTACAACAAAGGAAACTACCTAAAATGCGAGCTACAAATTTTCTTTAAAATGCTTGCAAAAAAGAGGATAATTTCAGCTAGATCTCTTAAAATATGACTTTATATGCAAAACAGAACTGAGATATAAAATTAAGAAAGGATATTACTAACTAGATCTATATGTAATTTTGTTTGTGAGACAGATCTAAGCAATAAGATTCTTTAAAAGGAACCATTTTCAAGAGAAATTAAGATTTTGAAGGAGGAAGAGAGAGAAAGAGTGTTGGAAGCCTGGGAATGTTGGGATTTGGAGTCTGATTTGGTGGAACACTGAGGGACTATCTCATTCATAATATCTTGAAGTTGAGGAATATGCAAAATAGCTCAACCTCTTCTACAAGTGATATCACCTACAACTTAGAAATCCTTGCACAAATAGATGGTTAAAACATAGGTGCCGCTGGAAGAGATAATTGGAGAACATGCAAATAAACTTAAAATACATACAACTCCAATAGATCTGAAACAAGCAGCAGTAAGAGCATAAATCAAACTAGAATAAACTCTTACCCTAAAAGGAGGGATCTCTATCCTTCAAGGCCAACAATTAACCTGCAAAAGTAGTGATAAATAACACAGATTATTCCTAATAAGCACTTGACAATCACCATCCACACATGAAGAGCATTACACCATAGATCTTTCCTCGAAAGCTTCTTTATTCTAGAATAATAAACAATACAATACAAGAGCGATAGCACCTCAATCCCAGTTCTAACTAGCTTGGAAGAGGATGCTTGTTCTTTGATTTATACAAAAACCAGGAGATCCATCCCAAGGGGGTGCAAATCCCAAGGAGATAGATCAAATCAGCTAATGGAGAGCCAATTAGTGCAGATTTGAAGCTGAAATAAACCTATTTGTCAATCAGGGGATTTATTGAGCTGACACATCAACCCATAAACTGACACATCAATCCACAGAGCTCCCAGGAGAGCCCACAGGTGTGGAGGAGAGAAAGAGGGTGCAATTCCCCCTAAAGGATGTTGAAGATCAACTCTGGATATAATTTGATCACCTCCTTTAGTCAAGGACTTGTCAGATTCTGTCAATTTGGTTTAGTTATAACTGATTTCAATCAAATTAGCTGAGAATCCACTGATCTATGATTTTGGATTTGCTCCATTATTCACCAATTTATTAATTAAAATAATCAATAAATGATTTTTTGGGGCTTTCTGACCTAAGTGATGAAAAATCACTCAAAACTAGGAAATAGTGGGTCCGTGGGTTTACATGGCGCTCTTAGCTTGAAAATGAGCACCTACATGACTGAAACTGATTATTTGTCCCACTTTTATTACAAAATCAATTTTTTCAATTAAACTATTAAAAAATATCCTAAGTTTTGGAAAATTTAAATTTTAATAGAAAACACTGAAAAAATTAAAAAATTAAAAAGAAAAAGAAAAAACCTAGGCGGCTTAGACATGTTCATATGACTTGACCATGATAACTAGCATGTTTATACATTGACACATAGACTCTAATAACCTCAAAAGGCCTAAATGCCAAGCTGACCACACAAACTTTGGAGGTATGGAGTGAACAACTCGAAAATTATCAGTTGTTTATTCAACAACCAATAATAACCAAGGGAAAAAACACCCTGGGTTGATCAGATTGACAAATAAATTATAAGAGACCGAGTCTTTTACAGACACTATGATTCTAGAAAATTTATTACAACTCCCCCATGGGTTATGAACATGTGATATAGTACAACAAGCACTTCCCAGAAGTACTCCTAAAGGTCTTCTGAAGTCCGAACAAGTTATCCTTGTTCGGTTCACCAGGCTCACTTGATAAAAAACCACTAAGTACAACTTAGGTGGTAATAGAGGTAAAGGAAAATTCCCCACAATCGATTTGGTTATGTTTCAGAAAACGAGATCGTTGCCGATGGTATATCGTGCTATCTGACACACAATAGTTTTGCATAATGTAAATATGCACATTAGTTAAAATAAACCTACATCCAGCTAAGAAGGTGCAATGTTAAATGAAAAGAGCATGATTTCCTAAGGTTAAGGGGGGTATTTTCAAACCCGTGGGAGACATTGGTGAAAATCCATGTGTCAAACCTTAAACCCCTATTTAGTTGAGGCAGTTAATGTTGAGTAGGGGTGGGTGGCAGGCTTTCCCCCATGCGCCTCCACCAGCTGGTTCAGTCACGCATAGGTTGGGATTCGTATCCTCACACGTCGTTTGGGATGCTGACTAATCTTTCCACTCTCTTGGATCATGGGCTGTTCATTTTCCATAGGAAAAGCGGGGATAAAATGGATTACATTCCATTGATTGGGGGTTGTTCTCCCTTCTCTCACCGGTGTTGTTTTGTGGATCTGTTCTTCCTCCCATTCACGCAGGGGATCGTTTTCCCTTTTCCCATTATCAGATTGTGTAAGCCATTCATGCCAGGGGTTGTGTGTATGTGTGTTACTCTCATAGATTTGTGGTCTGTGTATGTGTTTTTCCCTTGTCCAGGATTAAGAATCGAACTTCTCTCCTCTTTTCAGGCTATGTGATGTTTCTGTGGCTTAGCTATGAGATCAATTGTTGTTCTTCCCTTGAAACTGTGGCTTGTTCTAGTTTTCCCCCACATTGTTCATTTCTGTGAATGCAATCCTCTTTTGGGTGCTACCGTTTTGGCCATGCTAGCGCCGAGAACAACTCTGAATCATCTTATCTGACCTGAGCAGTGTTCATCTTTTTGTTTCGTATTGTCACCCTATTGTCTTCACCTTCTTCACAAAGATGTGAAATGTTTGTTTTGATGCATGCATGCAGTGGTTGGTATTCATACTATGTGGAGTGGGATTGAAGGCTGGGTATGCTTGAGAAACCTATGTTTGGGGCACCACACAGACAGATTTAGATGGTTGGTTTCTTCTCCACAACCTCGGAAGAGCACTGGCAAGGGAAGTCAGGGCCTAAGAAAATATGAACTAGAGAAGGGACTAATTTCTAGTGTCAGGTGTGTGTGGGTGTATTAGAGGTTAGGATAGATTTGGTGTAGGCATCCTTATATCTTCCAGGATCTCACTAGCTTAGCATTTAGCTTCTATCAGCTCCTTGATAGCCTGACAAACTCTACTGTGTGGGCTTGGATGATTTGTGTACCTTGGCTTTGTGTAAGCCTGCTTAGTCCCTTATTCCTTGGGGAATCATGCCCAGCTCAGGGGTGGCAGTGTTGTTGAGAGATTGATGAGCACACTGGCCTATGGTTGGGTGGAACGTTGCAGCAACGTAGCTAGTTGCGGGACGAGCTCTTTATGAGATAAGTATCTTTGTCTATTTCATCTCTACAATTATATTTGAAGGCTAATGAACTATGATGAACTTGTTGAATGCCTGAATGTATGTTTTCTTCCGTGGTGCATGTGAATGATTATGCATCTTAACATGTTCTAGGTTTTAAGAATTTTATTTCAGCATTTTATGTATGTTCATGTTCATGGGGCTAGTTGCCCAGTTGTATGATCATTTGGTAGCGTCCTCTTCACCGGTCGAAGGGTCGAGGATGTTATATTATGGTATCAGAGCTAAAGGTCGCGGCATGGGCCTAAATGGGCCATAAAGGGTCAGATAGCAAAGGCAAGTTTCCTTCTACCTAGGAAAAAAAAGAAAAAAAATAGAAGAAAACCTGTGCATGACAAGAGAATGTTGGAAAATTCCTCTAAGTATTGCGATCATCATATCATTGGAGGACTTAGTCTAAAGTCCTGCTGATGCATCGGATCACCTAAGTGGAAGGCCGCCTGATGGGAACCATGAAAGAAAAAATTGGGAAGTTTCTCTAAGTGTTCAAGCTATTGGCCATCAGAAAACTTAGTGGGATGCACCTCTGATGCAGCAGAAGTGTTAGGCGGAAGGGTTTTCAATGGCGTCGACGAAAGAAAAGACGAAGGAAATAAAATTTTGGAAAATTTTTTCTAAGTACGATCATCAATGATCGACAGACTTAGTTGATTTCATTGTCGATGATTAGATTATGGGGGTGTCGAGACGTCGCCAAAGATCTCATGAAGGCCACCGAAATTGGGGCTCACTTAGTCGACACCATCGATGAAATTTAGATGATGAACCAGCCGATGCACTGGCAAGAAAATTTTAGAAAATTGTCCAAGTGTTAATACCATCAGTGATCGGCAGAAGTTAGACGATCGGACCGTTGATGACTACATCGAAAAAATTTAGATGGTTGCATGCCTGTCGTTGCAGCTGATTAGTTGACTATCCTTCCGATGGATAGTGGATTCAACCGTCGATGCCACAGTGACTAGTGCTTTCGATAGTCGATGAGAAGAAAATTTTGAATATTTTGTTTGAGTATAAGGTCATTGGAAAATAGATGAATTTCAAACCGAAATGTTGGCTCAACTCAGCTGAGGGATGCCGAAACGGAGGATATGAGCCCCAAGACCGTCAACAGAAGGTAAGTTTTAGCGAAAATCAGTGGACGTAATCGCTGATACATCGATGGAAAAGAAGGGGAGCTAGTTGGTTGAGCCATCGATACGGCGGCTAGAAAGAGGAAAAGACAACACGCAAGGATTTTCAGAAATTTGTTTCAGTCTAGAAAGAGAAATCAAAACTTTTCACTATCCTTCGGGAAAGGTTCTCCAAAGCTTTGTTGGAGATGATCGCTAGAACAGATTCACAGTTTTGGATTTGAATAGTCGACGAGAACACTGAAACGTCGGTGAAAAATAGAGGATGAAGTAGTCGATGCCATTGGAAAAATTTAGATGATGGAACTACCAATGCGGCAGTGGAGATCAGAGGAAGTTAGCTGAATGTACTGTCGATGAGCCTCAAAAAATTTTTAGTTGCTTGGGACTCTACCAATGTGGCTACTTAGAATACTAACCACCTGATGTTAGCACACCTGAGTGCTGAGACTGTGAAAGCTACAGTAGTTGGAACAGCCGATGCGGCAGACAAGGAAGGAACGTTTTTCGGGAAGAAAATTTTCTGAAAAAATTGTCTAAGTACCATAGACGTCAACAAAACATAGTTGTTTGGATCGCCAATGCGGCGAAAAACATTAGCGAAGTATAGAGGATCAGACTGCCGATGGAATTGATTGAAAAATATTAAAAGATCAGAGCGTTGATCGAAAAAATTAGTCGTTCGTGCATCTGCCGCTACGGCTGTTTAGTGGCCTATCGTCTTGATGGATAGTTGCTCCGACCTTCGATCGAGGAATTATAGTTGAATAAACCGCCGATCAAAAGGGATTAACAGTTGGTGAACCGCTGTTGTGGAAACCTAGAGAACTATCCATTAGATGAATAGAGGATCCGGTCACTGATGGCATAGTGGCAAGTGTACCAGATTCCCAATACACCGTAGTCCTCGACATCGAGGCTAAATGATAAAGGGCTCGGAAGCTTAGACGGATAGGGATAAAAAATGACAGAAAACGTTAGCTATTTGATCACCAATGAATAGTCCTTGGCATTGCCAATGTAGATCGAAAGATTAGACAACTACAGGTTTAACACACTGGAAAGAAATAGGTGAACAAACCGCCGATGAGCAGCAGAGGAAATTAGATGTTTTGATCCCCGAAACATCGAAAAGATAGTGGGGAAGAGACCTGATAAGGAGAAAGAAAAAGGAATTTTGGGATTTTCAAGTGGGATTTTTCATAGATTTCAGTAGTCTTCAGTGAAAATCTCATTGGATTTTTCAGCAGTTGCAGGACTGAAAAGGAAGAAAATTCTAAGTGGCTGAATTTAGCGATTCAGACCAAAATACAGTTGTGTGTTTTGCTTAAATTTGATGAAAATCATCATTTGAGAAGTAGGTGTGGTTTTCACACCTAAGGTCAGAATGAAGCATCTGGATAGGCGTTGGAAATCTTATTCAGCAGGGAACAAGGAGGAATTCCCAAAGTTCAAATGCGGTGTTGCAAAGTACTAGTAGCTATCAATATGGACAAATGCAGGAATCAGATGCCTACAGGTAGCAATACCATGAAGTCAAACAAATTGTTGTGTGGAAGAGGATTTCCGTGCAAAGATGAGGGACTTGAAAAGGGAAATTTCCTTTAACCCTATCTTGCTAATTATAATTACATTTTATAAGTTTCATACATGAAATGTATGAGGATATGCCTTGCATGCATAGGATATTACATGTTGGTAAGAGTAGTGAGAATTATACTTTTATAATGAACCAATAATGGTAATTATTACATTGGTGTTGGCATTAGTGGGAAAACCAATGAAATCTAGACATGGTTGAATATGTTGTTGATGCTGATGAATGTGACCAGCAACCCTATGAAGAAAGGGATAAAGCAACAAAGCCGGGATCAAAAGTTTGTGAGCGACTTCTGCAATCTCCTGCAAGAGACCAACCAAACTGGTAATGTCAAGGGTGTAAGTAGGACCCATGAAGGTAAGGGTTTAATTATGGCAATTGGATGTAGTGGAAAAAGCAAGAGATCTCATACCATGTGGGTATTTAAAATTTAGCTTGCATTCATACAAAAATGTGTCACACCTGTATGTGTTGTTATGAGCTTAATAGCCCAAAGAAAGTAAGTACTGATGGGCTTGATTATAGCAATGAAACCTATATGAAGTAGTCATGGTTAGGCCATGCATGATATGTTTGAATGAAAAAATATTCCTGCATCAATGCAAGGTAGCATTGAGTGGATATGCATTAAAATATTTCATAAATGTTGTGGTTATGCATTGAATAGATGCATATGAAAAGTATGAGTCAATATTGTAGATATGAATACATAAGTATGGGTGCAAATGTTGTGATGCATTGCATGAATGCATAGAGATAGTGCATGTGTCATTATGAATAACTAATGGCTGAAATGATGAATTGATGACAATTCTGGAACCATTTCAAGAGCTGATGTGAATGCAGGATAGTAAGTGCATGAAGAAGGTAGTCGTGATCAATTGGCTACTGGAAATGCTCTATGGAAGGGAAAGAGGGTACAAATGATACGCTTGTGAATTAAGGAGTATCTGAACATTTCATTTAAATTGCATAAATGATGTGACTGTACCATGTAATTTAAAGTATGATAATGATTGCATGAAGTAAATGGGTTTTGGGTAATATTGATATCCTAACAGCTGGAAGTAGTTTAATTTTATAATTCTAGAAATGCTTCAGTGAATGGTGCAGCAATGGAAAAAGTTATATGCATCAAGACTTACCAAGTGCTTGGTTGATTGAATTTCAGTTTTTCAGGTAGATTGTTTGGAGCATGGCAATGAGAGTAAGACCATGACAAATGCCGGAATCTACCATGTGAAAGATCCAAACCTTATGAGAAGAGTCTCATGGCTGTGAAAATAGTTTGTATGCATAATGAGTTTTTAAATTCGAATTTGTGAATTTAGGATTTAAGAATTTCCTGACAACTACTAATCACTATTGCCTTGCATAAGACTGTGTCAGGAGGACACATTGTAAGTGGGTATTCATGTTATGCTAATAAGCATAAAATTACAATTTGCATAGTGGTGCTACTTAAAAGAGATCCACAATTGAGGATCAACTCATTGCCAAGCAAATCAGTTCTGTAGTAGACAGAGTTGCAATTTCACATTGAATTTAATTACTAATGCCATTGCTTGGGTATGGAATAACCAATCTGGATTGTATCATCAGATAATGATTGACTGTTTGGGTACTTAATGAATGTGCCATGGGTAAAAACTACAAGAATACCATGTCTGATGGCCTACAGGATCCAAACTTCATGGGGAGTTTTTTCCCTATCTTGGAAATGGGTTTCGAGTGAAACCCCATTGGACATTTTGGAAATGTCTCATCTGCACTACATGTTTACTAAGCAACATAAGTGAGATGGTATGGATTATGCTGATAATACATGTGTGAATATGAAATGTAAAAGGAGTTGGGATGGCAAACCGAGGGATTGTCAACTCAAAGAAGGGAACCTCCATTCCTCCTTAACAAAGGAATACTGCCTCGGCAAATGGATAAGTGTTCTCTGACCCTAGCTAAGAATGTGCATGTCAAATTGATAAATTCAATATGCAGAGCATGTTTCAATTTTATTTCCATTATGGAAGATTGCTTGAGTATGAATAGGGCCTACATGGTTCACATCGGAAAGGAGTGCACACTTTCCTGATGTCAGATCATGAAATGGTTTTCAATATTTATTACACCTTATGGGGTGGATGCACTCTTGGTGTCTCAATACTTGATAGTTAATGATATGAAATATGATTCCAGTTTTAGAAAAATAACGCTAAAGAGTTCCTTATACTGTGTGTGTTTTCAGGATAAACAGATGCAGTTTGGTGTTGCACACTAAATGGACTATGGCTTGGGCTCATCCTACCTTCTACTGAAGAGCACAGAGAAGGAGACATTTTCGAGTGACTGGAGAGCAGAGAAGGGGGTGGTTTCTTGTGTTGTATGGGGTAGTGGAATTAGAGCTCACTGTTGGAAACAAAATCTGGAAATGGTAATGATAAAGTTTCCTTCCTAGTTGGCATGAAGATGTACTGGAAGGATATTTTGGGCTATTATATGCCTAGGGATCCATAGTAGATCCTGGACTTAGAAATGGTCGTTTATTGTTGATATAAGTGCATGTGTTATTGTCGATGGCCTGATAAACCCTACTGTTTTGGCTTGGTTGATTGGTTGTTAATATAAGTGCACATGTTATTGTTGATGGCCTGATAAACAAAACTATGTTGGCTTGGATGATTGGTTGTTGATATAAGTGTCTCGTTGATATAAGTGAAAGTGATTTGTTGATGGTCTGATAAACCCAACTAAACATTGGCTTGACTATGTAATTATTTGATGTTGTGGAAATTGTGGAAACATTACAGTGTTGGCTTGACTACCTACAGTATGATAAACCCAACTATTAGTTGGCTTGGATGAGTAGCCTGATAAACCGAGCAGTCTATTGGCTTGATTGGCTACAGCCTAATAAACCCAATTCTATATTGGCTTGGTTGGATAGTCTAATAAACCCAACTGTAGGTTGGCTTGACTGTGCCTGATATATGTATAAAAGGATGTTGTGAAGTAGCCTCCATGCTGACCTATCATCCACATCCATAGGCGATCCCAAGGCTTGCAATGTGAAGCAGGATCCTGTGTATCAATGAGGAAACAAAAAATACAAATAAGTATTGGATTATTTTGCAATTTTTACTTATGAATATGCATGTGTATATGATTTGGTTATGATGTTTTAAGCTCTTGTTTAAGAGATAAAAACTGATGAGAGTAAACTAAACATGTGAATTTACTCAATGTTTGAATATAGGTATCGTTGGAAGTGAAGACTACGAGAGCATCCTAGGGGTGCATGTGGACAAGTGACTATCCTGAAGAGCTCAAAATTGTTGAAATATTGTAACTTTGAATAATATTCTATATGTATCGTTTTGTGGTCCCTAATGATCCTACCAGGAGAACCACTTATATTACTTTGTACCCCGATGCTTCTAATCAGAAGAACTAATAAGAATCATGAGGTAGTACCCTCTAATTGTAAAGGTGGTTCATTAGCACCCCAGTGTGGTTACTTGAGCCTACATGTGTAACTCGAGCCTACATGATTAACTCGAGCCTACATGGTGGAATGAATAATTAAAGTGAACGGATGAATATAAATAGAGGTGTATCACTCCTCATTTGGAACACACACTCTCACTTGTGTAGCGCATTAGTGGAGAAGAGAGAAGTAGTTGGAGAAGGAGGAGGATCAGGCTTTGATATCCTTGTTGGTTTTAGCTTTTATCTTTTGGGGAATCTATATTGAGGAAGCTTTTGATGGTTTTTTTTCTTTAGGGTTTTCCCAAGATAAATGTTTGTGTTCCTTTTGTATGTTTATGCTTGTCTATCTTTCGGTGATCCTGTTTATATGCTTTTGTTATGAAAATGAAATGAAATACTCATGATCTATCTTAGCATATGAAAATTCACCATGGTATCAGAGCCACCCTGAAATAAGACATTATGCAGCTACAGAAGCTAGGGATTCTTACTTTTTTATTCTCTCTCCACAATCAATCAGCAAAAGAAGGCTAGGCTGACTCTCCATTAATGGGTGCATCTTTTTGTCGAAGCGGAATTCGATTCCGAGCATTTTCAGTTTTCGGTGCGGGAAATTAGGGCTTCTTGCAGAAGAGGAATTTCTAAGTGAGCCCAGCATAGAATTCATCTCCTCATAAAAGTCAAAGTTTAGATACCTGGATCAGGATTTTTGGTTGGGTGAAACTTTGAGAAATTCAAAACCTAGTTTGACCCCGAGCTAGAAAAACCCTAAATACTAAAACTACTAAGTTTTGGTACATTTGCTATATGCCAATATTGGAAGAGGTATAGGAGCTGAAATTTGTAGAGGCCAAAGATGCAATCCTGATGTACACTGTATCCAAACTTCAGCCTTATATTCTCTATATTATGGGAGATATGATCCTTCCAAGTTATGGTTCTAGCCTCTTCCAGAATTCATCCCTAAACAAGACACCTAGGGAGAATTTATATAGATTGGGATACATAGGTCGAAATGGAATTCCTAAATATTTTCCAGAAATATAATGGACTTTACTTTCTGTGGTCCAAATTTCAGAACCATAAGTTGAAACAGTGACACGTGGCAAGCCCTACAACGTTGTTGTTCTGAACAGTCCTATAACAGGTCACTTTGGGAAAAGGATCATAAATCCCAATTGGTGAAACCCATTCTGATGAAACCTATGGTTTTGGATAAGGGAAATGTGATTTTACCTTATTATGAAATTGTAGACACAGAGGAGGAGTAATTTTGAAGATATCACAGAAACAGTGACAGGAATTTCTGCAGAAGAAATTGGAAAACTAGGGCTTCCTGTTCCGGGAGCTTTCCTCCACTGTTTTCAGAAAAGGAGTACATTGGACAGCTCCATTTGAATAGATATATATTTCTATAAAATAATATCTAAAAGATTCCAAGTTTTTAAAATTAGGGTCTCTCTCACAAACCCTAGATTAGCCAGCTTCGAAAGCAGGATAGACACCTCAAATCGGTAAGATCTAATCTTTTGCTATTTGCATTTGAGGTTCTCATTTCAAAGGGATCTATCTCATCAGCTTGATTATAAGCTCAGTGAAGTTGAAAACTTCCAATCATGGAATTATTTGATCTCTTTGAAGAAAATGAATTGGACACCTACATGAGTAGAGAGGTTCCAGTTCCATACGGAGATGAGGCTCAAATCCTTACACAAGAAGAACTTGATCAAGGCCAAGAAGATCATTGTTGATTCAATCACGGATCAACTTGTACCACAAGTGTCTTCCCTAAAGAAACTGAATATGTTTGATTCCTTGATCAAGCTATTTGAATATAAGAAATTAAATTAGAAGATGGCTTTGAGAAAACAGTTGAAGAATGTGAAGATCCAGAATGCAAAACAACTTGAAGCAGTAGAAGAAGAAGTGGAGAATGCAGAAGTGGTGATAGCCACCTTGAATGGCCTCCCAGGATCATGGGATTCATTCATGTGAGGAATGTGTGCTAGAAGGAAGTGATTAATTTCAGCTGACTCTAAGAAGAAGAAGATGGGAGCAATTGAATATCAAGCTTTCTCCATTCAAAGAAGATCCCTCAAGCGATGAGGAATATGAAGAACTCAATTCTTGAGGAACCTCTTATTCATATTATCATTTGGATAAGAAATGATGATTTCATGAATGAAGAAGATGATAAACCAAAATGATCAAGATGGATTCTACCCACGAAACAAATAAAAGATAAGTATTCAATTGTCATTTCATGATATTGTTTTGTTATACATTTGATTATATTCAGTTGATGTGTTATCCATGATAGATTGTTTGAATTAATGACTATATACTACTAATATGCATATGATGGGTAAGTAGCTCATGGTGCTATACAACTCTCCATTGCTACTTATCTAGAATGAAACCTCTTTGCTAACATATTGGATTAGTGCACAATCTCAATAATGTCATGGTAGAGATGGAAGGCATCTAGAAAGTTTATGTGAGATATGGATGAATGTTGTATTGGATAAGCAATTGAATGATGCATAAGAATTTGTCATTATACATATGTTTTATGAAATAGTTCTAACCTTGCAACTGGTGCATTTGAATTGTAGGAAAGGTCCTGTACAACTTCCTACAAGAAAAGAAGGATGAGACTTGTTCCGAAGAACAAGTGATGACAATTCAAGTTTCACTCCAATAAACATGAATCTAAAGCTCCTAGGGTCAGAGACACCATGACGGAAGAAAGAGATTCAGAGAGCGGTAGATCCACCTTGAAGGATGAATACCACCATGGGTATGAGAGATAAATCAAGATGAGGAAAACAATTCTATGAAATAAGCTATGATCAAAGAATAATAGTTGATCATGGGGAATCATGTATACGATATGATTTCGAGACATAAAGGGAAGTACATAGTATCTTCCATATGGATCTACAAGAATAAGTGTACAAAGCAAGGTTTGTGATTTGCCTCAGAAAGAATAGACTATGACATGACATACTCTATTGATCAGTATATATCAAGCATAGAACCACTTGTATAGAATGAAGAGGGAAGATGATATTCCACTTTAGGGGGAGTGACTACAGAAGATATCGAAGTTCGACATGATGGATAGCTTCCTGATGGATAAATAATTTCCAACCATCAAGGTTGAATGCCAAAGACTAGGATATGTTGATAACCTAACAAGCTGAACTCATGGAAGATGTTACGATGAAATAATACTGGAATGATGTTTGGGATATAATACTCAAACTAGAAATCAAGAATGTGGTATCTTCCAAATGGATTTGTAAGATAAAATATGTTGTTGATGGAAGGAAGGAAATAATTGTGGTTTCTATAAGAAAGAGGGAATTAATTCTATAGAGACACTTACTCCAGAAAGCAAGGTACACTTCTTTTAGAACTATCATGGTAGTTTCTTCCGTGATGAAGTAAAGGCAAGCCTTCCTTAATGGTATGATTGAGGAAGAGTTTTACATTGAACAGTCATGAGGATTTGAAGTTGAAGATAGATGGACTCACGTATGCAAGTTGAAGAAGGTCCTCTATGGCCAGAAGCAAGCTCCTAGAGCTTGGTATGGAAGGATAGACAGTTTCCTGTCAAGCATGGGCTTCACCAAGAGTAAATTCAATCCTAACCTTTACTACAAGGTTGTACAAGATGAAATTGTCATACTATTACTATATGTGGATGATCTATTTCTGACAGGGAATGAGAAACAGATTGTAGAATGCAAGAAGAAGTTCGCTGAATAATTTAGACCTTGGCCTAATTATTTATTTCCTAGGTCTGGAAGTATGAAGGAATATTTCTCAACCAGGAAAAGTATGCAGTGCAAAGTTTGAAAATATTTGATATGTCGGAATGCAAATCCATGGTCAAACCCATGGATTCCAACCTAAAGTTGTTAGCTGATAACTCATGAGAGTTAGTGGATGTGAGTCAATACAGATAGATTATTGGACCAGAAATTTGTTTTGCTGTGAACACCTTGAGTCAATATCTAGTTCAAACTAGACAGGTTCACTTGATAGCCGCAAAACATGTGATGAGATATATGAAAGGGACTATAGAATTTGGTCTATGCTATGATGTAAACCATGACTATATATTGTATGGCTATACAGATGCAGATTGGGCTAGAAGTATCTCAGACAAGAAAAGCACATCATGTAGATGCTTTTGTTTGGGGTCTGCTATGAGTTCACGGTTTAGCAGGAAATAGTCCAGTGTTTCTATTAGCACGGCTAAAGCAGAATACATAGCAGATTGCTCTACTAAGTTGTGAAGCCATATGGCTTCGGAAGCTGATATCATGTCTCTTTGACCGGAAGATGGATACTACAATGATTTTATGTGATAACCAGAGTTGTGATGATAGAGAACTGTGTGTTCCATTGTAACACATAGAAATCCAGTATTTCTACATACAAGATAAGATGTAGATGGTGATGTTTCAGTATTCCCATACTTAAGATATAGATGATGTTTCGGTATTTACATACTGTAGATGTAGATGAAGGTGATTTCGTATTTCGATACTGAATATATAGATGATGATGGTTTCAGTATTCACATATTGGAGATACAGATGGTGATAGTTCAGTATGCACATACTAAATATGTAGATGATGATGTGCTGACAAATCCTCTATATCGAGTAAAGTTTGAACACTTTCGAGAAAAGCTTGGTGTTGTTTGGAAATACCTTCGTTGAAAGGGGTAGTAGTGATGTTGCAGTGGGATTTTATCATCCCTAGGCACCTGCCCTAAAGTGATCCAGGGACCTTGGTCCTCGAGAAAGAAGAGGGATTGTATCACTCCTGGGAAATTTGTCCAAAAGTGATCTGGTGACCTAGGTCCTCGAGAATGAAGAGGGATTGTATCATCCTAGGAAATCTGTCCAGAATAGATCCAGTGACTTCAGTCCATGAGAATGTAATGGGATTGCATCATCCTTGAACTTTGGTTTAGAAAGGTATCTAGAGGCTTCGGTCCCTGAGAATGTGGAAAAATTTCATCATCCTGGGACTTCAGTTCAAAAAGGTATCCAGAGGCTTCGGTCCCCAAGAATGTGGCAGGATTGCATCATCCTTGAACTTCGGTTCAGAAAGGTATCCGGAGGCTTCAGTCCCTGAGAATGTGGTAGGATTGCATCATCCTTGCAACAAGTCCTAAAGTGATAGGGACTGATTATCCCGTAAGCAATCTAGTGACTTCGGTTGTCGAGAATGCGGTAGGATTGTATCTGTTATCTCTCAAATAAAATAAATTTATTTTTGGTAGTATGAATAATTTAAATGATGCAATGAAGGATACAAACATCACTAATAGTTTTGAAGACCTCTATTTTAGTTGAAAATTTCACGAAGTTGTGGTTTCAGTGGCTTGGGAGAGGATTAGAACATCTGATTAGCAACTGAAAGATGGAAGATAAATGGTGAGTGGAAGACCCCTTTGGCAGTTATTCATATTGCTAAACTTTTTACTGCCATTGAAACATTTTTAGACACTGATCGGAGGTGTAGTCCTCTATTTCTCCACCACTACAGAGAGGATAGTGGATAAAGGTTCCGCCACTACGGAGAATATAGCAGTTAAAAGTTCTGATGGTGAGAAGGTTTGGATTTCTGATCGTTGAAATTGTAGAGTATTTGTTCACTATGGCACCGCCACTGTGGAGAATACAGTGGCTAAAAGTTTCGCAACTACAGAAAATATAATGATTAAAGGCAGCCGACAAATCAAAGTCACTACCAATCAAAGGGAATGGAAACTTCAGTGTTGGAACTTGAAATAAGTAATGATCGACAAGATAGTCCCCTAAGGAGCGGAAACTGTGGAAGACAAATAGACAAGGATTTCACGACCAAAGGAAAACTGCGGCGATCAAGGGTTCAAGGGACTAATGATCGGCGAGCTAGTCTACTAAAGAGCTACAATAGCAGAAAGATTACTAACTATGGATTCCGATCGATGACAATAATCTTTTCGATAGTGTGGGAATAGAAGGAATTCATCGACGGTCATAAGAACTAAGAACAACGGAGCGACAAGCTAGTTCACTAAGGGGATGCAACAATGGAAGAGAACTTACTATGAGTTCCGAAACAATACAGACTCATCGGCGTCGAAACTTTAAAGGAATTATTATCAATGAGCTTGTTCCCTAAGGAGACACAACAATGGAGAATATATTGATTAAAGGCAGTTGATAAATCAAAGTCACCGCCGGTCCGAGTGAATGAAAACTACGTGTTAGAGCTTGAAAAGACAGTTAGTCCAAAATAGTTCACTAAGGAACCGAAATACCTGAAGGCATCTAGAACAACCGTCATCGAATCAATCTAGTAAAGATCTGCAACGGTAGAAAAAAGATAGACTGAGGCCTCCATGACCAGATGAAAATGTCGTCGATCGAAATAACTAAAGACTATGCAGTGGACATCACAAACACTAATCATCGATGCAATAGTCCACTAATGAGCCAAAACGATGGGAGGAAAACTAACTAAGGCTTCCGATCGATCACTAGATAAACTCTTCGATGGTCGAAAGGGCTAATGGTTAATTGGACGCAAGATAGTTAAATGCAGAGCCGCAACGGTGGGAAATAAAAGGAATACAGGCCGACAAAGTTCACAAAGCGCAACAATGAAAGATCATTGACATCATAACTAATTTTCAGTGAGTTATCCCACTAACGAGTCAGCACTATGGCAAGGATGAGGATTGGAGGGCCGATGGAACAAAGGAAAAAGCCTCCGATCAGCGGCTGCAATAGAAAAATACAAAAAAATTGAGGCTGGGAGCATCGAAATGGCGACAGCAGTCAGGCTTGGAGTGCTGATGTGATAAAGGAAACAACGTCCGATCGGCGACTGCAACAACAAAAAAAAGTGTCACGTGGATTGAACAGGACTGGACACGTCAGATAAACATCGATACACTGGTTGTTGGTGGTAATTCCACAACAAACCAGCATTGGTGGTTATTAGCTATTGCTTCATTCATTAAAAATACCGCTCAGTGAACTAGATATTCACGGTAGATAAACAAACAATTAGCAAGAGTTTGAAGCCCTAATCTGGAAAAAACTATTACTTTCAATTATTTTTGTGTAAACAGATCGGACTTTCAGTATCTATAAATTTTGTAAGAGGCTATAAAGCCCATGATTTTTTTATTAATAAAGGTTCGACTCCAGGGATTTATGATCCTGTTCCATTATCAAGCATCTCATCTAGTTTATTCTAAGTATAAGCTCTTTTGTTGTGATTTGTTCCGCCATCTCTTTCTTTACTGTGTTTATTGCCTGAATGTGCATTTAGGTAATTTTCAGATTTATTAAAGGGCCAATAGTTGTCATCGTATTGGTTATTTAGTGATATTTGATTTATAAAAACCATCCTCAATAGGATTTATCCATTTATATGCATGTTTTATGTGTGTAAGTCTACCATACTGGTGAGTTGTCCATCCCTGCACCTTTTTGTCAAACTACTAAACAAGTTGTAACTAAAATCCTTGTGGTTGAGTGATCTTCATGCATGTCTTGAGAGTGACAAGTTATATAGGTTATCCAGCTTGATCCAATTTAGAAAAAACCCAAAAAATAGTTTAATTTACCAGGCATCCTCGAGCTACAACCTAGATTAGTTTCCTGGAGTGATAAAAAAGTGGCGCCGTTGCTGGGGAAAAGAGATTGAAGCTCAACTTTCCTGGGATATGACATAGATCCATGCTTTGATGATAGACAAGGCTTGGACATTATTACAGTTGTAATCATCTATCTGGTGACTCCATTTATATAAGGTGGCTTCAAGAAGACCAAGTACCAGAGAAAAGCCAAAGGGGCCACCAACAACACCCATTTCATATCCAGAAGAAATCTTGAGGAAAGCTAGGGCTTTACAAAGACAGACCAACAGTGCTGCACAAAATGCTACATCAGGTATTTCAAGAAATATTTTTGTTGTTATTTCTTCTGCTAAAAATTTTAATTCCTAGGAATTTTGATATATATCCAAAAAAAAAAGGGTTGGGCATCTTCAAGCACTGTTGCTTGTGAATATCTCATCCCCAGCGACTCCATGAGAGACGAATTTAGTGGTGACTTGAAAATATCAAGATGTCAAAAGCATTTTCTTCTCTTTTGGCTCTGAGGTTTGCACCTCTTGAATTCTCTTCCATTCTTGGTTTCCCACATCTAGTGCCTGATATGTCTGAATGGGGAGATTTTTTACCTGTCTTCACAGAGTAGGAAGAAGAAAATCCCGCAAAACACCTCCTCAAGTTTCATGAATGCATGGATATCTTATATCAGTAGCATGAAGATGTTCATATATTCATTATATGGTGATGCACGTTAGTGGTATTTTTCTTTACCTCCTTCCAGCATTTCATCCTTGAAAGATTTTCACCGAGCATTCACTAAGCACTATAAAAGGTACTATTCAGAGGAGTTTGCATTTGATAATTGTTGTGAAGAATATAAGTTGCCTTCTCGGGATGAAAGGGTAAATAGAGAAGAATATCTCCCTCAAGAGATACCCCATCTCTCTTATGATCTTCATAATGAGCTTTCTACTGGCCAAACGATCATTGAAATCAGTCAAGCTAGCTCACAGTTTCCAGATTTGCAAATCAAGGAAAGTTGCAGTAACCAAGAGGAGCAATATTTCCAGGGACTATCTAATCTCCAACTAGAACATCAGGAAGATCTTCCTTCTCCTTATGAACATGTTGCTTTAAATCATGACAAGGAACTAGGTAATAGTTTTCCAGAACTGTTTCAAAATTTTATTGTTGATACTCATATACAATAACCTTCATCTCTGTCATTGGGATCTTATCTTGGTGCTCCTATATTCAACAAATATAGCGATGAGGAAGAAGAGGTTAAAATTTGTGAAGACTTATTGTTTACTCAAAGTTCATCTAGTTCTTCTTTTCAGCAGAGAGATGATAAAAAATGTGGGCATGCTGTGATATATGCTTGTTATGAATCTACTGCTCAAAAGTCCAATAAAGATCTTTTTAGTTTTGGTATATTCTATAAAGATATTATTGTGGAAGAGACAGCCTATCATCATGATGAATCAGATTATATGAAGGGGAGCAGAAAAATTCAGATTAGTTGTTGAGCTCGCATTTTTATCAGACAAAGGAAGAAGGCAACAGATATGAAGAGGAATATGATGATCTAAAAAGTCCAGAACAACAGGGCATAACTCATCCTTCCCAATGAGAGGTTGAGCAATCTATAGTTAATGTAGTGATCACTGAAAGCATCCAGCAACAACATTTCATTAAGTTGGAACAACAACATAAAAAGGTATTTCTTGTTAACTTTTATGACCCTGTTGCTGACTATCTGGAACTTATGAGCATCATAGATATCAAAATATTCTTGTCAGATGATAGCTGGTTCTGTCACCCTTTGAAACTACATTGTTGCATGCTAGGGTTTCATTTATTTTTGGGTCAAGATCAAGGATAATTTCAATAGATCAGCTTCTGACCTGGCTTCATTGGAAGCATGATGCCACATGATAAGAAGGATCTACTAATTAGAATTCGGAGTAGGAGTAGATAGGAAAATAAGCTCTTAATATGAGCAGTTAGGTCATTTTCAGTTGTTTTTGTGAATAATCAAAGCGGGCTATAGGAAGATTGTAGGGGATTAGTTAAATATATATATATATATATATATATAATGACTCCATGCCCAATGGAACACTAGAAGATAGCTTTATTTATTATTTTTCAGGAAAGGCATTTTGGTCTACGGTTCCTGGGACCTCACAGGGAGGTTCCCATCCCCGAGTAGGAGCCAGATGTTATCTCTCAAATCAAATAAATTTATTTTTGATAGTATGAAGAATTTAAATGATGCAATTAAGGATATGAAGATCACTAACAGTTTTGAAGACCTCTACTTTTTATGCAAATTTCATGAAGTTGTGGTTTCAGTGGCTTGGGAGAGGATCAGAACATCTCATTAGCCACCGAAATATGGAAGATAAATGGTGAGTGCAAGACCCCTTCGGTAGTTAGGAATATTGCTAAAAATTTTACTGCCATCAAAACATTTTTAGACAGTGATCGGAGGTGTAGTCCTCTATTTCTCCGCCATTGCGGAGAGGATAGTGGCTAAAGGTTTTGCCACTGCAGAGAATATAGTAGTTAAAATCTCCGATGGTGAGAGGTTTGGAGTTCTGATCGCTGACATTGTGGAGTCTTTTTTCACTATGGCGGCACCACTACAGGGAACATAGTGACTAGAAGTTCCACAACTATGGAAAATATAATGATTAAAGGCAACCAATAAATCAAAGTCACCACCAATCAGAGGGAATGGAAACTTCAACATTGGAAATTGAAAGAACTAATGATTGGCAGGATAGTCCCCTAAGGAGCCAAAACTGTGGAAGACAAATAGACAAGGCTTCCACGACCAAAGGAAAACTGTGGCGATCAGAGGTTCAAGGGACTAACGATCGGTGAGCTAGTCTACTAAAGAGCCGCAATGGTGGAAATATAACTGACTAAAGCTTCCGATCGATGACAATAAACTTTCCAATAGTGTTACAATAGAATAATTTCGTCGACATTCGAAAGAACTAAGAATAACGGAGTGGCAAGCTAGTTCACTAAGGGGCCACAACAGTGAAAGAGAACTTACTATGGCTTCCAAAACAATACAAAATCATTGGCATTGGAACTTGAAAGGACTAATTATCAATGAGGTTGTTCCCTAAGGAGCCGCAATGGCAGAGAATATAATGATTAAAGGTAGCCGAAAAATCAAAGTCATAGCCGGTTGGAGGGAATGAAAACTATGTGTCAGAGCTTGAAAAGACAGTTAGTCAGCAAAATAGTTCACTAAGGAAATGAAAGAATGGAAGGCATACATACTAACCATCAGTGAATCAGTTTAGTAAAGAGTCGCAATAGCAAAAAAAAGATAGACTGAGGCCTCCGCAACCAAATGAAGATGTCAGCGATCAGAATAACTAAATACTACATAGCAGAAATCACAAACACTAATTGTCAACACAATAGTCCACTAATGAGCCGCAATGGCGGGAGGAAAACTAAGTAAGTCTTTCGATCGATCACTAGATAAAATCTTTATTGGTCGAAAGGGGTAAAGGTTAACTGGTTGCAAGATAGTTAAATGGGGAGCTGCAACGACAGGAAATAAAAAGAATACGGGCCGACAAAGTTCACAAAGCGCAACAATGAAAGATCATTGGCGATCATAAAGACTAATTGTCGGCGAGTTATCCCACTAAGGAACCAACACTACGGGAAGGATGAGGATTGGAGGGATGATGGAATAGATGAAAAAGCCTTCGATCAGCGACCACAACAGAAAAATATGAAAAAATTGAGGCATGGAGCACCGAAACTGTGGCAGAAGTCAGGCTTGGAGCGCCAATGTGATAAAGGAAACAACGTCTGATCGGTGATTGCAACAACAAAGAAAAAGTGTCGAGCGGATTGAATAGGACTGGACACTTCAGATAAACGTTGATACACTGGATGTTGGTAGCAATTCCATAGTGAAGCAGCAGTGGTGGTTATCAGCTATTACTTTAGTCATTAAAATGACTGCTCAATGAACTAGATCTTCATAGTAGATAAACAAACAGTTAGCAAGGGTTTGAAGCCCTAATCTAGAAAAAACTATTACTTTCAGTTATTTTTGTGTAAACAAATCAGACTTTCAGGATCTATAAATTTTTTAAGAGGCTATAAAGCCCATGATTTTTCTATTAATAAAAGTTCGACTCCAGGTATTTATGAGCTTCTTCTATTATCAAGCGTCTCATCTGGTTTATTCTAAGTATAAGCTCTTTTGTTGTGATTTGTTCAGCCATCTCTTTCTTTACTATGTTTATTGCCTAAATGTGCATTTAGGTAATTTTTAGATTTATTAAAGGGTCGATAGCTATCATCCTATTGGTTATTTAGTGATATTTGATTTATAAACACCATCCTCAGTAGGATTTATCCCTTTATAGGCACGTGTTATGTGTGTAAGTCTGCTAGCCTAGTGAGTTCTTCATCCCTGCACCTTTTTGTCAAACTACTGAACAAGTTGTAACTAAAATCCTTGTGATTGTGTGAGCTTCATGCATCTCTTGAGAGTGAGAGGTTATATAGGTTATCTGGCTTGATCCAATTCAGAAAAAACCCTACAAATAGTTTAAGTTACTAGGCATTCTCGAGCTACAACCTAGAGGAGCTTCTTGGAGTGATAACAGTATCATCCCTAGACCTAGTCCTAAAGTGATAGGGACTGATTATCCCATAATCAATCCGGTGACTTCGGTTGTCGAGAATGTGGTAGGATTGTATCATCCCTGGACTTAGGTCCAAAAGTGATCCAAAGACTCTTTGTCTTTGTACTGTGGATTGCAGGTTGTTTCTTAAGATGATGATGTTGTTGTTCAAAAGATCAGAGTATGATGATATTGTTTTTGATTGAAAGATCAGAGTATGATGATGATGTTGTTGTTTGAAATATCAGAATATGATGATAATGTTGCTGTTCGAAAGGTCAAAGTGTTGAAGATGTTTTTGCTAATCAAAAGGTCAAAGTGTTGAAGATGTTGCTGCTGATTGAAAGGTCAAAGATGTTGCTGATCGAAATGGTCAAAGTTGTTGCTGATCGAAGCGATCAAGGTGTTGCTATTGCTAAAGACTGAAGATTGAATATGAAGACTACATGATGTTGAAAAGCTTCCAATGATTTATAGATGTGTTACCCTGATGATGTTGATGATGTCCTATCTCTCTCTCTCCTATTATTGTTGTTATTGATGTTGTTGTAGAATACCCTTCTCGTTAAGGGAGAGTTTTGAAATATTGTAACTTCAAAGAATATTCTATATGTATCTTTTCATGGTCCCCAATGATCCTACCGGGAGAACCACTTATATTACTTTGTACCCCAATGATTCTACTCGGAAGAACTAATAAGAGTCATGAGGTAGTCCCCTCTAATTGTAAAGGTGGGTCATTAGCACCCCAGTGTGGTTACTTGAGCCTACATGTGTAACTCAAGACTACATGATTAACTTGAGCCTACATGTCGAAATGAATAATTAAAGTGAACAGATGAATATAAATAGAGGTGTAGCACTCCTCATTTGGAACATGTG
>LPNX010920837.1:326675-347126 GCA_001517045.1 Pseudotsuga menziesii | reverse complement strand
TCTTACCTTTTAATTATTTATATATATATATATATATATATATATATATATATACTTATGCATTGTGAAAAAAAAATATTGTTGAATGCATGTATGGCTGAAAATAGAATGTGTCTATTTGCTTAATATAGTTATGAATGCTGGAATAGTTAAATCCCTACCCAAGAATGGACATGAATGAGCTCATGTGCCTGTTGGGAAGGCATGAAAAATATGAAAGTGTCATTGATGATACTTGGAATGTCATGCCAATTTGGCAATAAATTGACTGATTTTAATGCCTATAATATGCTTGTTCTAACATAATTTCAATGATGCCTTTCACAGGTGAAAAAAGTGAAGTCTAGTGTGCACATTTATCATGGCAACAGACCAAAAGATATTGGACTTCGCTGGAAATCTTCTTCAAACAATTTCCAACACCCAAGAAAATCTTGGAGAGATGCTCAGATATAGGAAATTCCCTAGACTTGTGGATGAAATGAAAGCTAAGAACCAGCAATAGAAGCTCGTGGAAGCCAAGGGGCTTGGTCCTAAAAGTTCAAGTAAATAATTGAACGTGGGATAGATTTGCAAAATTTTGAAATTTTGATGTGCAAATGGTATATGCATTCCTATGTATTAGAACACCGAGGAACGTGTTATTCCAATGGGGAGGGGATTGTAATATCCCTGGTTCTGACCCCGGTTGCATTAAAAGATTCATGATGTATATGTTGTAATTAATTGTGGTGTGGAGCTAATGGAAAAATCTCCACCATTGATTTGGTTGTGTTATGTTTCAGCAATCGAGATCGTTGTCGATGGTATATCATGCTATCCGGCATACAATAGTTTTGCATCATGTAAATATGCACATTAATTAAAATCAAGCTATAGCTAGCTACCACGGTGCAAACTTAAATGGAAAGGGCATGATTTCCTAAGGTTAAGGGGGGGATTGTCTAACCTGTGGGAGCCATTGGGGAAAAGACATGTGTAAAACCTTAAACCCCTATTTAGTTGAGGTAGTTAATGTTGAGTAGGGGTGGGTGGCAGGCTTGCCCCCACGTGCCTCCACTAGCTGGTTCAGTCATGCATGGGCTGGGAGTGGTCTCCTCACGCGTCGTTTGGGATGATGACCGATCTATCCACTCTCTTGGATCATGGGTTGTTCGTTTTCCTCAGGCAAAGCAGGGGTAAATGGATTACAATCCATTGATTGGGGGTTCATTCTCCCTTGTCTCACTAGTGCTGGTCTGTGGATATATTCTTCCTCCCATTCACACAGGGGATCGTTTTCCCTTTTTCCATTATCAGACTGTGTAAGCCATTCATGCCAGGGGTTGTGTGTATGTGTGTTACTCTCACAGATTTCTATTATGTGTACCTATTTTTCCCTTGTCTAGGATTGAGAATAGAACTTCTCTCCTATTTTCAAGTTGTTTGATGTTTCCATGGCTTAGCTATGAGATTGGTTGTTGTTCTTCCCCTGAAACTATGGCTTGTTGTGGTTTTACCCCACATTGTTCATTGCTTTTAATGCGATCCTCTTTTTGGTGCTGCTGAGTTGTTTTGGCCATGATAGGGCCAAGAGCAACTCCGAATCATCTTGTTTGACCTGAGCGGTGTTCACCTTTTCGTTTGGGATTGTCACCTTGTTGTCTTCACCTTCTTCACAAAGCTATGAACTGTTTGTTTTGTTGCATGCATGCAGTGGTTGGTCTTCGTACTGTGTGGAGTGGGATTGAAGGCTAGGTATGCTTGAGAAACATGGGTTTAGGGAGCTACACATATAGAGTTAGATGACTGTCTTCTTTTCCACAAACCCGGAAGAGCACTGGCAAGGGAAGTCAGGGCCTAAGGGACTATAAAGCAGAGAAGGGACTGATTCTTGGTGTTCGGTGTGTGTGGGTGTCTTATAGTTTAGGCTAGCTCTGGTGTAGGCATCCTTAGCTCTTCCAATAGCTCACTAGCTTAGCATTTAGCTTCTCCCAACTCCTTGATAGCCTAATAAACCCTACTGTGTGGGCTTGGCTGATTTGTGTACTTTGGCTGTGTAAGCCTTCTTAGTCCCTTATTCCTTAGGGAATCATGCCTAGCTCGGGGGTGGCAGTGTTTCTGAGAGATTAATTAGTACGCTAGCCTATGGCTAGGTGGAACGTTGCAGCGACATAGCTGGTTGTGGGATAAGCTCTTTATGTGATAAGTATCTTTGTCTATTTCATCTTTGCAATTATATTTGATGGCTAATGAACTATGATGAACATGTGAAATGCCTGAATGTATGTTTGCTTCCGCGGTGTATGTGAATGATTATGCATCTTAACATGTTTTAGGTTTTAAGAATTTTATTTCATCATTTTATGTATGTTCATGTTCATCAGGCTATTTTCTCAGTTGTATAAGGGTTTGGAAGCGTCCTCTTCGCCGGTCAGAGGGTCAGGGACATTATATCCCATTTACCCCATAGGTGATATCTTGACCCTTGGAGGTCTCCTAGTGTCGTTGAGGTGATTAAAGAAGACCATGAAGCCTCTTTCTTGATAAACAAGGCCTTAAAGAACCCTTTTGACCCACAAGCTAGATGGTTTAATTGTCTTTAAGAAATGAAGATGATGTGGTAACTTGGGGTCTTGGAACCCTTGGGGATGGCTCTAGGGAAAGATAAAGATAAAGGCACCCACACACACATTTGCTTGATGTTTAATCTCATGATGGCACCTTGCATATGGAATGGGAATCCCTATGCGACCCCATGATGATGATGACATGGCTTATGAAGACAAAACCTTGGATTTGATGGTTCTCTTACGTTTTGAATCTTGTGGTGAACATGATGGAGTATGGTCAGCAAACCCTAAGGATTCACCATTGAAGAATATTTTTGTGACAAAATAAAAACAAAATAACAAATTGTTTATTGTAACAAGACAACTTCAAAAAGAAAATTAAAAATATTTTTTTTTTGACAAGTTGGCCCCAAAATATTGTGGAATACTAGTAAAAATACCCAGTCAAATGACTTTATTTTATAAGTACAAATTCAGATGTGTAAATCAGCTCTGAATTCGACTGAGGTAAAATTCAGGACCGAGGCCAAGTTGACTATGGAAATTCAGGTAGCAACATTAACGCAGGAGCAATCTGAATTTTTTTTTTCAAGTTTTTTTGGGTCAAAAGTGGACTGAGGCAACCACAGTACACTAGAAGAGAAGAAGTTAAAGTTTAAGGTTTTCATGTTGAATCAAACCACTAAGAGGAGCTCTTAATTGTGTTGTTTCAAGGTTTGAAATTCATGTGGTTTCTGAGTTGAGTTCTGTGGAGTACTTAGCAAAAGTTTGAAGAAGAAACAACATCCTTATCTTTACTTTTTACTAATGCAAACAATGACATCTATCTCTGAAATTTTTGGACTGCCATTGAATATCGTGGAGAAGCTATCAACTATCTTCCATCTCTAAAATTTCATGGGATATCTACCTCGGCAACAGTCTAAGGCAAATTTTCGGTGGTGTTATGACTGTGATAAGTTCAGACCAGCAAGAGCAACAATATTTTTTTTTCTTCATCAATCCATTGAGGAGTATATCAATACACTTGTCACACTTTTATCATCCATAAAAAATATGTTCAACTGAGGAAGAGTGCTCGCTAGTTGGTGGATAGTGACTTAGAAAAATTCGATGAGGAAAATTCAGAGGTGGCAACAACTCTTCAACATATTTTTGGGTTTGTTTTGAACAACATACATCTAATGATGAAGAATGATAAGTGATATTGCAACTGAGAGAGAGGAAAATCATCCACTAATGAAGAAGCTCGCAAAGTAGGGCCAATCCTAAAATTAGTAGTAGCAATAGAAGGAAAATTCAGGTGGACTAAGGAAATTCGGAAGTAAACTAGCAGCAGTGTTCTGAAAACAAAATTGGTTTTTTTTTGTTTTCCTTTGCTTGAAAAAATATTAGGGATTCTTCATAGTATTATGTTTGCAACAACAACAATAAAAAATGGCATCTCCTAACACATGAAATAAGGAGAACTCGGTGGTAGCCACAGGCAGTGGAGTGAAAAATTCATGGGATATATTTATGATGTTTTCGGTGGTACCAGCATTGTACACCAGCCCTTTTTGCAAGTGAAAAGCAATAACATTAGATTAAAGGCCTTTTGTTTTATTTAGGTATATACAGTCCTATTTATTATAGTAGCTAATAATGACCTAGGGTTTCAATGACATGTAAGAATTTCGTATTCATTGACATAATCCATGATATGATGCAAGCCATGATTAGGTATGTACAAACAATAATGAAGTGGCATATGTACAGTGGTTTATTCTAAGTGGCATATATATAATAAAACTATGATGCATATACAACCAAGTATAATGTGAAAACAGTTACCCTATGATGCACTAATGATGATACCCTAATTACAAAAGTACATCAGAAAAATATATGCAATGCACACTATGATGATGATGATGAAGATGCACTCCTACCAACTATGATGCTAATGATGCATTCTCTTTTATGATGTACCATATGATGGTGCCTTCCCTATGACAATGAGCATTCCATGTCTGTCCTAGAAATGACATATGCAAACATATGCAGATAAAAATTATGAAGTGATGTGATAGTGCTTACCAGTTTGTATGATAATAAAACATGCAAGATGCAGTGGTATGATGTATGATGCTGAACGCGTATGTTGTAGATGAATAAGTGAAGTTGATGCAGTATAATTACAATATTCAATATATAGTGATGATGCAAGTAAATGGTGATGGTATGATGCAGTGGTAAACATGCAGTATGATGAGGATGATGACTTTATAGTACCCTATAATCACACCTTGGTGTGTTGTAGTGATGAAAAGTGATGAGTAGAGAGGCATGAACAGTAGTACAGACTTGACATGGGTGAAGGTTGACAAACTATAACGTCCCAGTTTTGACCCCATTTACATTATGTATATAATGTAATTAATCATGGTGAGGAGCAAAAGGCAAAATCCCCACCATCGATTTGGTTGTGTATGTTTCGGCAATAGGGATAGTTGTCGATGGTATATCGTCCTATTTAGCACATTATAATGTGGCCTCATGAAAATACGCACATCAAATAATGTAAACCACAACCAGCTACAGTAGTGCAATATTGAATGAAAAGGGCATGATTCCAAAGGATAAGGGGTGGGGGATGTCAAACCTTGTTCTTTGGGGAAAAAAAACCCATGTGTTACCACCTTGTTGATTTTCCATCTTCCCTTCTGTTATTTTCCAACCACCTCCATTAATAACTGCTGTTGTTAGTTGGGGCAGTTATTGTTTTGGGAGTGGGTGTGGTAGGAATGTCAGTCCTTGCCTACACGTACACTCCACTCTTCCACGATTCTCCATTCCCCCATTCGGTCTATTCATCCTCTTGAGGACGCACTCTTTCCTATTTGTTCACTCTCACGTTGTTCATCGTCCTGTTGTGGTGTTCTTCCCATTTGCACAGGATCCCTGGGCTCTGCTCACTCCTCACGTTGGTTGTTCATCCATGTGCATGAGTGGAGCTGCTCACTCTCATGTAGGAGTGGAAATCTTGCTCATCCTCATGCACAGGTAGTTATTTTGCTGGATCTCATGCAGCCAGGAGGGGAGCTGCTTATCGATGGTCATTCACACTTATCCACAGAGTGGAATTGGGTATGTTTTTCCTCTGTGTTTGGGATCTGGTGCAAGTTGCTCTCATGCCCGGGCTATTTGGAGTTGTTTTCTCTGTGTTGTGAGCTGTGCTCATGGATTTCATTGTGGGACTGTTGTGTTCCCTGCATTTCGTTGGCTGTGGTGTTCAATTTCATTTGGGCCACTGTTGATTTCCACAACTGTTGGTTGAGTTTTCCCTTTTTTGGGACTGTGGGTTGCTGCTATCATTCATTTGGTGTTTGTGGCTACTGAAGTATCCTGGTTTGGGTTGCAGCTAAGTTGTTTTGGCCACAATAGGGCCAAGAACAACTCTGTGTTGCCTTGTGATCTTGAGCTGTGGTCATCGTTTTTTTGGGATTATCCCCAATTGTAATTACCTTCTTCACCGAGCTGTGAAGGGATTGTTTTGCTGTGGTATGCAGTGGTTGGTCTTCGAACTGTGCTGGCTTGGATGGTTTGTTGGTTTGGCTAATTGTGTCCCTTGGCTATGTGTAAGCCTGCAATGACCCTTATCCTGAAGGAATCATGCCCAACTCATGGGTGGCAGTGTTGCTGAGAGATTGATGAGCACGCTGGCCTATGGTTGGGTGGAACATTGCAGCGACGTAGTTGCTTGCAGGGTGAATTCATTATCAAAAGATAACTACCTCTGATTGTTTCATCTCTGCAATTTATATTGATGAAAAACAAATTATAATGAACATGTGGAATGCTGGAATTGTATACGTGTTGCTTCCGCTGATTATTGAGTAACTCTGTATGATTGAAGAATTATGCATCTATGCATCCTTTCATGGATTATGTTTAAGTTTCTTAATTTCAGCATTGATTTTCATGTCCATGTTCATGGGGCTGTTTGCCTGTTTGGATTGAGGTGTTTTGTCACGTCCTCTTCGTCGGTTGGAGGGTCGGGGACATGACACAAACTATATTGAACCAACAGTATTGATGGAAGCAGTAGTGCATTGATCATTGGTTGAGAAATAACATGGTATGCCTACAATAGAAGACATAATGACAGAGGAAGATGAACAATAGAAAAGATTGACCAGTAGTGATGAATAGTGTTGACCAGCAAAAGATGAACATAGAATATTGAGAAGAGTTTTGTAGCATTGTTGAGCAGATTGATAAATAGATGATGATGAGCAGAGATGGTTGAGAAGTAGATTGATGACAATTTGTGATCGGCATCAAACTTGCAAGTTCTGACTTGCACTTGGGGATTGGACTCCTCAAACCCTTCTTAGTAGGGTCTAATAAAACCAGGTAGGGTCCTTGATGAAGAGTAGGTGATATTTGTATCAGTAGGTGCTGATTTTACCTGACAGTTGTAGCTGTTCCAAAAAAAATACAAAATTATTTCAAATCATATGGTGGTGTGTTCTCTTGTGCTATGGTTCTTGTTATGACTCCATGATTCAAATGCTTAAGATGTATAAATGATGAATTAGTATATGTTTATGAAATGATTATGTAAATGGTAGAATAATGCATTGATGAATTAGTTATTGATTGTTAAAATTCAAAATGTAATAAATACTGCACACACAGTTTCACCCCCCCCACCTCTGTGTGGCTGGTGTGTCTAAAAATTGGTATCAGAGTAGGCCTTCATCACAAGCTTTGCAAGATTGAAGAATATCCTTAGACACAATGGATGAACAAATAGGTTGTTCAATGAATGAATTAGTAGAGGAAAAACTCACAAATATTGAAAGAAAGGTCCTTGATGAATTGAAGAAATCCGGGGAAAAGGATGAGTTCCAACAGAGACTATTATAAAAATCTGAGCAATCCCAACAAAACCTCATGAGTAAAATTCAAGAAAAGATTGCATAAGTTAGTTATTTGTAAGATGAACTTGATCAATTGAAAAATGAAGTGGCTAACTTGAAACAAACCAATAATACCTTTGCAAGTCTTAAAAGTCAATTGGAAGAGGTCAAAGCACAACTACTAGAACAAAATAAGGCGAGTCAAGCAAAAGAGTTTGAGATTATTTCTTTGAAAGAGAAAATGAACAAGATAGGTGCTACAAATTTGAAGTTTAAAAGGAGTTATTCAAATTTAAATAACATCCTTAATTATTAGAGATCACCACTTTTCAAGACTGGGTTAGGCTATGATAAGGAAGAGACCACTAAAGACTTCAAGCTCCCAGAGAAGAATAATGAAAATAAGCCTAGTAGTTATGCATATATTTTGAAGAGTCTTAAGCATGGTGAAGAAAGAAAGAAAGAACATACTAAAACTCAGCAAGGAAGATCCAGTCATCATGATCTTCCAAGAAGGACCATGTCACAAAGAAGACCACTTGTTTCCAGGTATGGATTTCATGGTTATTGTTTTTCTTATTATAACTTTGGTCATAAGGCTATGGATTGTAGACTCCATGGAAGAAGAAGTGTTGGAATCCCCAATGACAAGGTTATATGCTAGACATGCAACCATGTGGGTCACATTGGTGCATATTGTCATATGATGAGGTTTTATATCTACAGTGGCCTTGGGCACAAAGATCAAGACTGTTGGAGTACACAGAAACAACTCATGAGGAGGATATCATACATTTCATCAAGGAAAGCTAGTACAAATGAAGGAATAAATGTTGAAAGGATAGATGCCAAAAAGAAAGTATGGATGAAGAAGATCGAGCAGTTGTAGATAGGAGAGGTTGATCAGATTAGGGACGATGGGTGCCATATGGAAAGCCAAATGTAAGGTATATAAAATACCTTAGCACACCTTGAGTTCATGAGGCTGGAGGATGAACTCAAAGGTGAAAGGATGGTTACTCCAGGTATAAATATAGGTCCTATGATCATGCATATAGATAGGGGGAGTAGTGAGCACTGATCATAGATTTCAGACACAAGTATGTGGAAACCCTTTTCCATTGATTCCAAAGGGGGAGAGATAAAGACAAAGGGAGAGATGAAGAATAAAGGGAAGCATGCTCACAGGGGGAGCATGAGTTGTTGTCATCAATGAAAAAGGGGGATATTGTTGATGAAATTATCATTGATGCCAACATGGAATTGAATAGGCCCAATAGGTTGTCATTGATGCCACCAAGACCCACCTATAGTTCCTTGGACCCCTTATAGGGTGGGTTTTTTCCTTGAAGCACCTTGTACCCAGTTGACAAGGTCCTTGTACCCACAATCTTGGATCTTGAATCTACCACCTTGCTAAAGACACTGAATACCCTGGTGATGGTCCTGAAGCCTTGCTAGAAGATGGAGAATCCCTAGATGGATTTGACAAGCATTAATTGCCCATTCTATATGAAGACAGAGGGAGAGACGAAGACAAAAAGGGAGCATGCTCACAGCGGGAGCATGAGTTGTTGTCATCAATGACAAAGGCGGATATTGTTGATGAAATTGTCATTGATTCCAAAATGGACTTGCAGAGGCCCCACAGGTTGTCATTGATTCCACCAAGTCCCACTCGTAGTTCCTTGGACCCCTTACAGAGTGGGTTTGTGCCTTGAATCACCTTGTACCTAGTTGACAAGGTCCTTGTACCCACAAGCTTGGATCTTGAAGCCACCACCTTGTTGAAGACACTGAAGACCCTGGAGATGGTCTTGAAACGTTGGTAGACAATGGAGAAACACTAGATGGATTGGAAAAGAATTAATGACCCATTATATGATCATTTATGCTCTGATGGTGTCATGGTACCCCAGAAGAAGGCCCATTTACCCCACAAGTGATATTTTGACCCTTGCACATCTCCTAGGGTGGTTGAGGTGGTTAAAGAAGACCATGAAGCCTCTTGATCGATAAACAAGGCCTTAAAGAAGCCTTTTGACCCACAAACTTTATGGTTTAATTCTATTGAATAAATGAAGATGATGTGGGCATTTGATGTCTTGGAACCCTTAGGGATGGATCTAGGGAAAAATAAAGATAAAGGCACCCACATACACATTGGCTTGATGTTGAAGCCCATTATGGCACCTTGCATATGGCATGGGAATTTCTATGCAACACCATGATGATTATGAAATGGCTTATGAAGAAAAACCATTCGACTTGATGGTTCTGTTACGTTTTGAAGATTGTGGTGAAATTCATGGAGTATGGTCAACAAACCCCAAGTATTGACCATTGAAGAATATTTTGTGAGAAAATAAAACACAAAATAAAAACAAAATAACAGATTTTTTTATTGTAACAAGTCGGCTCCAAAAAGAAAAAGAAAAAGATTTTTTTTTTTTTTGACAAGTCAGCCCCAAAATATTGTGGAAAACTAGTGTAAATACCCAACTAAACGACTTCATTTTATAAGTACAAATTTGGATACATAAATCAGCTCTCAATTCGGCTGAGGTAAAATTCAGGACTAAGGCCAAGTTGACTGTAGAAATACAGGTAGCAGCAATAATGCATGAGCAGTCTAATTTTTTTTTTTAAGATCTTTTGGGATCAAAGGGGACTGAGGCAACCACATTACACTAGAAGAGAAGAAACTAAAGTTTAAGTTTTTCATGTTGAAACATACCACTAAGAGGAGCTCTGAATTGTGTTGTTTCAAGGTCTAAAATTTGGGTGGTTTCTAAGGTGAGTTCCATGGAGCAGTTAGCAGAAGTTTGAAGAAGAAACAACATCCTTATCTCTAATTTTTACTAATGCAAACCATGACATCTATCTCTGAAATTTTTGGACTGTCATTGAATATTGTGGAGCAGCTGTCAACTATCTTCCATCTTTGGAATTTCATGGTATCTCTACCTTGTCAACAATATGAGGAAAATTTTTTGGTGGTGTTATGAATGTGATAAGTTTAGATTAGAAAGAGAAACAATATGTTTTCTTTGTCTTGATCAATCCATTGAGGAGTATATCAATACACTTGTCACATTTCTATCATCCATAAAACAAATGTTCAACCGAGGACGAGAGCTCGCCAGCTAGTGGATAGTGACTGATGAAAATTCACTGAGGAAAATTAAGAGGTGGTAACAACTCTTCCACAAATTTTTGGGTTTGTTTTGAGTAGCAGACATCCAATGATGAAGAATGATAAGTGAGCTCACATTTGAAAGAGAGGAAATTCATGCATTGAGGAAGAATCTCACTAAGTAGGGCCACTCCTGAAATTAGCAGCAACACCGGAAGGAAAATTCAGGTGGATTGAGGAAATTCATAAGTGCACTAGAAATAGTGTTTTGAAAAAAAATTGGCTTTTTATTTTGTTTTCCTTTTCTTGAAAAATATTAGGGATTCTCCATAGTGCTTTGTTTTCAACACCAACAATAAAAAAGTGTGTTCCCTAACACATGAACTAAGGAGAACTCGGTGGAATCCACAGGAAGTGGAGTGAAGAATTCATGGGATATCTTTTTGATATTTTTGGTGGTACCAGCAGTGTACACCAGCCTTTTTTGCATGTGAAAAGAAACAGAATTAGCTTAAAGGCCTTTTGTTTTCTTTAGGTATATACACTCCTATTTATTGCAGTAGCTGATAATGACCTAGGGTTTCAATGACATGCAAGAATTCCCTAGTCATTGACGTAATCCATGATATGATGCAATTCATGATTAGGTATGTACAAACAATAATGAAGCGGCATATGTACAATGGTTTGTTCTAAGTGGCATATATCTAAGAAAACTATGATGGATATACAACCAAGTATAATGTGCAAACAGTTACCCTGTGATGCACTAATTGTTGGTTGTTCTGGGTAGACCCAGGTTTACTATATTGGACCAACAAAACCCCTAGCTCACTGGACCTTTCAGTGACAGACCATAGAACGGCTTGAAATCTCACCCGAAGTGATCCTAAATGGGTTGGTCAAAGAATCAGGTTTCCTCAACCAGGTTCTGTAGCATCCTAGGTCCTCTTGACTCTAATTAACTGGCGGGATCTCTCGGAAAGGGTTGTTTCCCTCTTTCTGGATGACTCTGCTATGGAACCGACTCTTATCACATCATAGCTTCTAGGACGATGCGAAAAATTTCTCTTCTACTCAACTCTTAACCTACAATATCTCACACCGTAGTTCCTCCGACGGTGTGATATTGCCTTTCTACGCTGTGATAATTCCTATGGTAAGACTCAATATGCTCATCAACTCTCAAGTTCCAGAGGCTTTCTCCCTGGGTATAGTAGCTCAGTTAACCTTCACTAGGATGTTAGACAATTTCTCTTAAGCTCCTATAGCCTAATAGGCTTAACATCAACTATGCTCAACTCGCTGAACTAAATATACAGAAGTCATGTAACATTGTAACTGTTAGCTGTCCTGAATCAAGCACTGATAAAATCATATACAGAATAATTGACACATTCAACTCACATTTAACCTTCTATGTTACTATAAACTGAAGGATAGCATACATACATTCATTAGCTGATAAGCAAAGTTCATGTAACGAATAATAGATAGCAAACAAGTAGAGAAAAATCACATGAAACAGTCACACAACACACAGATTTTACATGGTTCACCTCTAAGGGGGAAGCTACATCCATGGGAATTGTGTTTTATTATATCTTGAGAGAGTAACACAGTTTCGCTGCAACCTCTTATGCAGCTTGAGATCTTCTGGGAAACTCCATGCACACAGTTGGGAGCCCTTCTCTCTTAGATCTCTTCTCTTCCTATAATGCTTTCTTCTTACAACATATCCTTAGATCTTCTGGGAAACACCATGCACACAGTCGGGAGCCCTTCTCTCTTAGATCTCTTCTATTCCCCTCTCTCTCTCTCAATCCCTGTGGATTGTTACATTCATGCTCAAGGAGTCTGCCACTGGTTACAGTAAGATAACTATAGAATTAATAACAGAACCATAGCTCGACTCTTTCTCAAGGTTTTTCAATACTGATGACAACTAGTAACACCTAACTAGCTATCTCACCCTAACCAACCTTTCATAATACAAAATACATGCTTAAATAGGTGGGCCGAAGGTCTCACCATGATACAACACTATGGGCCTATCCCAACAGTAACCCAAAAACCCTAACTATGACAGTCGGCCTATATGTACTTTGAACTGCCACTTATTGGTCACACTGCAACTTCCTGCAGTCTTCTGCAATTTCCAACGCTGATCATGAGTATGGGTGCCGCTTCCTTGGTTGCTCCCCTTCTATCCTTTGTCTTTAATACCTTATTCCATTGCTCCTTTTCCATTTATGAGTGTAGCTGAGCCCTCTTGTTGTCGTCGCTTCCTTCAATACAATGGTTGAGCTCTCTTCTCAGCCACTTCAGGTACTCTTTCCTTTGAATTTCTTGTTTCGATATAGCATCTTTTCTTGTAGCTATGGGGCCCTGCTCCAACACTAATGATGATTCCCTAATTACACAAGTGTAGTGGAAAAATATATACAATGCAAACTATTATGATGATGAAGATGCACTCCTACAAACTATGATGTTAATGGTGCATTATCTTTTATTATGTACTGTATGATGGTGCTCGTTGTTATAGCTAATTTTACCACATGTGTTGAATCACATTTTTATGGCCTTCACTATCCCTCTGCAGACTCCTTAAACCCCATGGACCATTTTTGTACCTTTGATGTTTCCAAGATCATCCCTAAAAACATGAAAAAATTGCCATAGGCAACTTTTAAACCCTTTCTTGCGTATATACACGGGTTTGACCCCTAAAACAGTGTACATCGAGATGTGTACAAAAGGCCAAATACTTTTGGAGTTTTCCTTGATGTTGATCTGACTCACTTGTCTCTTGGCCTTCCATATGCCTTGAGAGCACTTGGATTCAACCTTTCATTACCCCACTGAAGAGATATATAAGGAACCCTTTGGATACATTGAATGCATGAGGAATTGAAGAGCAAGAAAACTATAGTCCATTGTTGTCGGAGCTTATACTTGAGTTTACATACCTTTGTCCCTTGGAGGAATTTTGTGCTCTTCCCAAGATTTCCTTTTGCTTGTGAGCTTGCTATCGATAGATGGAGGATTGAAGTGGTGGAAGCCTAAGTGGGTGATTCAATTTCTCTGATTTGTAGACGTGCCAAAAGAGGTCGTCCCTATTGTAATCTCTATTTTATATTAATAGAAATATCTTTTCCTATCCAATAATGTGTATTTGAATGAATATTTGATCCATGGATGATTTCAAATGCTTATATGTTATTGATTATATATTCTAGAGTAGGTCTAACACAATTATATATAACATGCTTGTCTTGTTTATTGAATGTTGAGGAAGCAATTTATCAATTCAAGATGGAGTTGGAAAGCTCAACGGGGAACTACATCAACCATCCAGAATAAGGTACGAATCGAGATCATTTAGTGTTAGATATTTGGTTTCTCTTGCATATAGGAAAGGATTGATTTTTGGAGTCAAGCTGTCTGCTGTGGTACCCCAAGCCATAGGAATTTCTCTCCATAACAGAATTGGTGACTCTGTTGGGGAGTTCCTAGTAATTGTCCATTGGGGGTTTTTATCAGCATTCAATATTCTTGAATTGCTCTGCTTTCTTTGTTTCTGAGTCGGGTCTAGGGATATGTTTTCCTGATAGTGTCTAATTGGTGTAAATTTTGTCAAATATTATCTGTTTGACTTCATTTTTATACATTTTTCTTCCTGTACATGAGTTTTAACTCACAGTCACATATACACGCGGTTTTGACTGCTATATCTGCGTGCATACATAGGTTTTTTGCATACAATCACGTATGCCCTAATTTTTTACTTTTAGAGGAAGATTGATTGTTGCTGGGTGAATTTTGATGATTGCTAAGTCTCATTTTATACTACTAGAGGCTGTATACACCTCTATTTCTAACAACAGACACCTTTTTTAGGGTAATTGTTTTTTAAGAATGTTCTTGTCATTGCATTTTCAATTTTTTGTTTTGGGATTGGTGCATTAGATCTCTTTTACCTTAGTGTGTTGCGAGAGTGTTGTTTGATTGTGCTTGCAGAGTTTGGGGGTGGTAGAATCATTATTTTGCTTTGCTATCTCATTTTTATTCAAAAAATTCAAAAAATATTTGTTTTTTTGCATTTTGCATGGTACTTGCACTAGATTTTCTTAGAGAAGTATTAGTCAAGCTTTCATATAGGAATGATTGCATTTATCATTTGAAGAAAATTTTGCATTACACGTTAGTAGCATGCCCTATTTTTCATTGGACACAATGCTTCTGCATTGATTGTTAGGTGTGCATTTTACTTCATGTTGTGTCATAACACCATTGGTTGCATGGTCATCTACCTTTTTTTAGTAATAAAGCCAAATAAAATCAACACTTAATTAAAATGGATTACACTATTTTCTTTGATAGGGTACACCAACAAGATTAGGTTTCAGGGTCTTGGACTAGTTCATTGTGAGTAAATTCTCAAATACCATTAAACAACAACATGTATGTGTCTGTCCAGGTGAGAGTGTGAAATTCCTTGGTATAATTAGTGTTTCTCAGGATCCTCCTCTTACAAGGGAGTTATGCACAAGGCAATGTGAGTAGTTATTTATTGGGATTACCCGTAGTCATGGCTGAGTAGCACCAAAGATATTTCTAGGATTGTATTCGTATCTAGGGGATCTCTCTAGAGTTTTGGGATTTGCGAGCCTTCCCATACTCTCAATCCTACCTATGATTGTCTGCCTGAGCATTGATTATATTGAGGTGACCTTAGTTTCCTTACCTGGGTTATCAAGGGGGTACTTTGTGGGGGTACTTTGCAGGGGTTATTCTGCAGGTGTCTCGGCTAGGTTGGGGTTGGACAACATAGTCACTATATGTGTTGAAGCTGAGGGCCACAATAATTAGCTATAAACATTTGCTTGTTGTGTATGGGAGTCTCAAGCCTCTCCTAGGAGAGACATACTTGCTTCATTCGGGAGATCACATATCCTACCCTTGTTTTGTTATGATTGGAATTAGATTTTATTGGTGTATGCTCTGTGCATGTTAGCTTGATTAGGGTTTATGTAATTGAAGAGTATTTTTCAATTTTTGAGTCATTGTGGATTCAGGTGTAGCATCCCATCATTCTCGTCGTTTAGCAGGACTTCCACCTTCTACATCTCCTCCTCCTTTGGGAAAGAGAAATAGATAGTCTAGGTGGACTACTTCTCGCATTGATTCACACACAATGGGAGATCATGAAGATGAAATTCCTAAGCTGTCTTCTCCACCTTATGAGGTTGGGGAAGAAGATCATATTCCTATATATGATCCTTCACCTGATATACCTACACACTCTAGGTTTGATCCTTCACATGATATACCTACACACTCCAGGTATGATCCCTCATTCATAGGTCACCAATATTGGTTTCTTGGTGATGAGGCTCATCATGAACCTACGAGCATTAGTTATGTTAGTTATGGCATGTTTGGTATCCCTACGCATGATCTGGGACATCATGCCAAGTTGGAATTTGATCCTAGCACTATGCTTGGGGGCATTCCCATTCTTTTCCATGCGAAGAGATTTGGGAGCACAAGTCACATTACACCCTCCATCCCGATGGTGGAGGCTACATTTCACGTTCATCCTAGACCTGGAGTTAGTAATCCTATTCAGATACCAGAACCAAGTTGAGTGACTATAGGGAATACCACTTACATAGTTTCACATGTCCCTTCATCCTCTATTCCTTGTTCTTCGAATGTTATTCCTCCCTATCATTCACTTGGTCCTTTGGGCTAGAATGTAGCTACGAGTCATGTCTGTACTATTGCTACTCATGTAGTTGTGTCTTAGAGTCAAGTACCTCCTGTTGTCTCAGGAGGTTGTATTCCTACTTCTGGAGGTCATATTCCTACTTCCAGAACGTCTATTCCTACCTATGGAGTTTCTCATGGGACTTCTTATGGAGCATATTATGGACCGCACTATGCATATATTTATTCACCTTATGGGTACAGGTATCAACAACCTGCTTACTCCCCGAATTATGGATTTGTAGCCCCAAATAGTCAAGGTACACCACATTATGGTTCTTCCATGCCACCCTACATGGGTCAAATGGGAGGAGGATACTATGGCCATGGCCATGGTGTTTATGGTCATCATTCCTATGCAAACCAAAATTATAAAGGAGCGTCTCATTGACTTGGTCAACCTAGACTCCCTTTCCTCACAACATTAAATTTTCCTGACTTTTCGAGACTAACGGACGATCTAGTCTCTCATGACCTGGCTTGGATGGCTGTCCCTAATAAGATTCTCTCAGACATTCCCAAATTCGAGGGAAAACCAGGAGAATATCCTAGTGAACATGTTACTACATTTCACCTTTGGTGTTCTTCTAATTCCTTACATGAAGATTCAATCCGTTTAAGGCTATTTCAACGCACCTTTATAGGGCTTGAAATGAAATGGTACATAGAGTTACCTAGGTGGGAATTCATTTTGTTCAATGACCTAGCTATGAATTTTCTCAACCACTTCCATCTACCAATGCATTTCAGCAAGACAAAGCCATGCATATCTCAGATCATATCCAAGAGTGGTGTAGATGGAAGAGATTGATTAAATCCTTCATACCACTGGAGTTTCTCCTCAAATGGTTCCTTAAATCGTTTCTACATTATATAGTGAAGGATGTTTCTACATCCATATTTTAGAATGACGAACAAGCCATTTTTAGGGCATGGAAATTGGATTTGATTTATGCTCAATCCAGATTGTTATATGAGATCATTCCTAACGCTCCGTGTTCTAGTTTCAACCCTAAAATCAAACCTAGACCACATGCTGATGGCATTGTTTGTTGTACGAATACTGAACCTACGGATTCAGTTGTGAAACAGGTGAGTCAATTTTTTATCAACCAATCTACCTCAGGACAAGCCACAGCTTCATCTCAACCCACCCAAATAGTGAGTGTGCTTTCAGTGTAATTGTCGAACCAGAAGGGTAACCAACAACCTAGAAGGAATAAGAAGAAGGGTTAAAACAATCATAAGGGTGGGAATAGGAATGAAAGTGCTAATTATAATGACAAGAACACCCGAAGTGCTGGGGGGGGACAAGCAGCCTAAATGTAAGGTTAAGTTTCCTTGCAAGTTGTGTAAGGATGACCACCTCACTCACTTATTCCCTTGGATAGAAGAAGCCTCAAGTTTCATAGCATAGGTCCCAGCTGTGATGACTAACCCTTTACCTCATAATAAAAATATGAACTCGAGGACCCATGATCAGTTTGGTGGGGATCAAGATCCACCAAAATCTTGTAGTGGTCATGGTTGCATCAACATGGTGTGTGCTGCTAAGGTTGTGACTCATGCGAAGGACTATGGTTCATCAGAACCAGACCTTGGAAAGGACCCTGCTCCACCCGAGAGTCCTTTGTGTATTGAAAATCCTATGGATAAACCTAAAGTTGCACCTCACATTCCTAAGGGATTCCTTAAGCATTCAAGAAACAATCCTAATTCCTGAGCTTCCTAAAACTATTTTGTTGTCGAGGATTTGGGCCACACTCCTTGTACGATGTCTGCACTCGAAGTACTTTAGAGTTGTCCTTCACAAAGGAAGGATTTGCTTTCTTCTCTTGGTGTTAACAATGATCACTCTTCCTCTGTCATCAAATTTGAAACCATGGGACTACAACCTCTCTTTCCTTACTATGTGTCTCTCTTGATTCATGTAGAATATCTTAACATGACTATCAAATGTAGTGTGATTCATGAAGGTGCTGCTACTTCCGTGATTTCTTTGGCATCTTGGAAGGGTTTGGGTTCCCCTGAGTTGTCAAAATCTCCTACCATGTTGACTGCTTTTGATGGTAAATCATTTCAACCGCACGACATTCTTCCTTCGCTTAATTTCCATTTGGGAGGAAAGACCGTTGTGATCGAGGTCGAGCTGGTTGATGCACCCCTTAACTACAATATGTTACTGGGTAGGAATTGGATATACAGTATGCAAGTTGTAGCTTCTTCACTATTTCAAGTTTTATGCTTTCCATTTAATGGGAAGATAGTTACAATTGATCAAATGTCATTCAAGAATCTGTGTGTTAGTGCATCTTTGGGAGCTTCTATTGCGATTATCACACACTCTTAGCCAACAATTGGGAGTGTGGGTGTTGGCATGTACCCATCCTTTATGGGATCCTTTATTTGTCATGCACCTATTCTTATGATCGGGTCTAGTTCCAGTGAGGCTTCATAATCATTGCATTTAGTGTCTTTTTGCATGATTCATATGGAAGATCCTTAGATTCTTGCTACATCGAGTCCTTCATGTGATCCTATTGGAATGGATGTGCCGTTTCCTGCAACAATGATAGCATATCAAGCTAATCTTGAATGTGTTGCATAGCCTAGTCCTTCCTCTTTGCGGATGAAGGAGGACGACCCATATTTGCTGTCTGCATGGGCAATTGAGTCTTCTCACACACATGACTTCCTTGATAGTGTTTTTCCATCAGATGAAGCTATTATTGAGGCTATGTCTGGAGTTGAGCCACCTTGGGAAGAGTTACATCATAGATCTTATTTTCTTCCCGAGATTTACTGTTTGGAGTGTGAATACTTTAGGGAGATTCTTAGTGAGAGAATTGGTAGTCCCGTGGTTCCATTAAGCTCTCCTGGTCCGATGGATGATGGAGCCATGGCGAATATATCTCTTACCATCCCTATCAATATCTCTCACGATCCCGACAAGATTGAGAATGTCTATATTGGGGCATGTTGAAGGGCGAGCAATTGGCACAGGTGTCAACTAAGAGACAACCCGATCCAAAAGTTTTCAAAGATGCTCTCAGTCGTTAGGTAGCTGCCTGTGATGGGATTAAGGCCCCGTTGCCTTCCCTAAATTACTCCCAGGTACAGGAGAAAAATCAAAGGAAAAATAGAGTCAATGCTTGTTAACTAGATCTATACTATCCCTATGAATATACAAAGAGCACTAACAAATATAATTTCTAGTTAATTAATATATTACACAACTGATTACTGAAACATTAATCTAGTTAAGCAATTAATATATAAATAAAATAACAAATAATTAAAGGGATATGAACAGATTCAATCACTTTACATAAATTACACTATAAACAAATGTACATTCATAACAAGATCCGAAAATAACTTATCAAAACATAAATGTAAAGTCTGATTCAATGTAAGTTTTCTGTAAAATAAGTAAAAACTACTACTTATATATCCTAACTATCCTATCCTAATCAAGAGCAAGTAAATAATTAATCCTGGAATCAATTTGCAAATAATGTTACTGTGCAAACAATCCTGAACACATCAGAATAAATTCTGAGATTAAAACAAGACAACACAGTACAATTAAATCACATACATTATAATGATAACATCTGATTTGTAATATGACATGGATTTGCAAATCAAACCAGCATAAATCGATAGTTAAAACATGATGCACTTGCACTTTTATTTAAATAAATATAACAAATCATAAAGAATGTGAAAAGAAATAACAAGATCAAACAATATTATAAACACATTTCCAAAGTACAAATACTGCAAATACATTTATAAATATCACCAGTCAGAAAGTGCTGCAACTGCTGACAAGAAATTGTCTTAAGTCACAACAAATGATTAAAGTGATCTTGTCTGGCCCCTTTCCCTAACTATTCACCCCCCTTATAGTAATCCTATTTCTCCTTTAAATACACTCAATCTCAAAAAGAGATAGTTCTATAAAACTGGAGATTATAAAATCGAAATCTTAACCAATTTTATTTAAAAATGACAAATGAAATTGTCATTTTTAATATACGTTATAATATCCAAAAATATTGGCAAAAGGTTCAAC
>LPNX010920837.1:287826-322460 GCA_001517045.1 Pseudotsuga menziesii | reverse complement strand
CAACTTGCACATGGTGGGACTCATGGACTAGGCAAATAAGACAAAATAAATGAAATAATGTCTAAGTGGGTAAACACTATGGGTTGATTATTCTAACACATATGATGCTAAATCACAAAATGATAAAGACACTAATAACTTAGAGACACCCGGGAGACAACAAAGCCAACTGATTTGTTCATAGTTCGCTGGGGATCATCCTGAAAACGAGCGATCACCAAAATCCAGGGAAAACGCATCAACCAAATCAACTGCAACACTATAGAGTAAAAACAATTTAATATAAACAGAAGAGTAAATAAATTAAATTACATAATCCATCAATCAGATAAAAACAATACCTGTAACACAAATAAATTCATTATCACTTGCTGCTCTTAATTACAAACTTCAATCCTGAAATGCTTCCTAAACATATATACAATAGTGAGTGTGCCCAAAATACTATGGTTTAACATGAGCATTAAACACCTGTATATTTACACCAGTCACTGGATTCTATGAATGCCCTTTGAATTGCATCAAATTAAGCTGAGCATTCAGCTCACGCACCTTTTCCTCATTCCTATGATTCTCATTTTGCAATTTCAAGACTCTCCGAATCAACTTGTTTTTATGATTCTTCAGACGCAGCATAGACTTATCATCTAAATCATTTTTCTCTTTCATCCTCAAATTCTCAGCTTTCATGGCATCATGATGTGCTACCATCTCTGTTACTTCTTCCTCCAATCCATGTATTTTATCCAGCAAGCAGTTTACAAATAACGGGTGAATTACTTCACCAATTCGATAAGACCCAGGTAAATTAACTTCAACAGACTTGTCCTTAATCGAAGGATCGACCACAGGGTCAACCCGAAGATTCTTATCAGACACATGAGGACTGTTATCGACATGGTTTACGATAGGCTCATGATCAAATTCAAGGCCATCATCAGGTGAGACAGGTTTCTCTTCCTCGTCATCTAGCATAATTGTTTCAATGTCTATGTTCTTACTCATAGAAGACTTAACGGCGCTGACCTTGGCCACCATACTCCTCGTAAACCTGTCAGTAACCTTAACATTCGGCCTTTTTCCCTTCTGTTTGTAGGTATTGTCATTTCATTTCGGCATCACAGGGGATAGGTTTAAAGACTTCCTCATATGCTTAGAAGGCATAGGAGTACCAGGACTACACACAAGAGTGGGAACAAGATCATCGTGGACGCTGGGGATTACACAATCATCAGGGTTTGACATATTCTCATGTACAGATGAAGCCGAAACTCGACAAGGCTCTTGATGCCTTACACATTCTTCAGCACAATCGAATTGACAATGGCAAAATGCCAAGAAGCCATTATGTTTGAGAAAATCATCCCACGACCGATTTTGTTTAGACAACTCTCTTTCTACCAATATCCTAACCGGGACATGATGAAACAGACGCCGACCGATGTTCTTCGGCCCCTTCTTAATGGATGAAGACATCTTGGTCATGCTTTGAACTAAATAATAGGGAAAATTAACAGGAAAACCAAGAAAAATAGCCATCAATCGAAAGACGACCCTCACAGGTGACATACCTATGAATAATGTCTAGAACCAGTCGCCATTCTTTCTTGAAATATCTCCACGATACACCGGCTCTAAAGGACACATCCTAGCAAGGGTCCTTCAACATCTGCCTCCATTCATTTACCTTCATCTGCTTGTATTTGAACCATCGCTCACCTGTCAACGATAGTCCGATAGCCAGAGCAACTGAATGCCCATCAACCCTGAATTGGAGGTCAACCACCTTAACCCTAGAATCGACCAACGACAAAGCAAATAACCTAGTCACCTCAGGGTTTGATTCTGTAAACTTGCAGATGAATGGAAACCATCCAACTACTTCAACCTTGGCTAAGAGATCACGGTTGTCATCAAGGCGTTTCGTGTCACTGGGTTCGACCCTGACCACTCGACCCATAGATACGAGCACAAATGCACGCAGCTGCACACAGAAGAGATGCCAGAAATTGAAACACAACAGTAAGCTAGAGAGCGGGCACTCAGAATGCAAACCAAGTAGAAAACACAAGCAATGAAACCCAACTCTCTCATAGACAAAATGAGACATGAGCAAACCAAGACAAGAGCCGTGTAAACTCGGCATGGGCAGAGGAATAATCACATAGAGAGGCAATCAAAATAATAGAAAGTGCCAGTGAAGAATCCAGACTTGACTCGTATTGCCATAATTTATCCGACGCAATCGACATACAATCACACCTTAAATGAATCACAGGTGTTCCACGCGCAGCGAGCCACGATGCTGAGCATGTACTTGCAATTGAATGTCATTTGCAGAGCTACGTATGAGTGTAATGATACCATATTAATCTGCAATCTAGTGACATGAATCGAAACAACCAGAGGGAATGGACCTTGGGTGTTTAACGTCGACCTTACCTTATAATAATTCCAATATTTGAAGGTGGCGAACATATGACACAATATAAACCATCAAACCAACACCAAGCCTTCATGATATGAGGCATATTATAAAAATCGAAATTAAATACTTATGGTATGGTTCGGAGAATAGAGGATGAACTTGGGATAAGGCACCACTACATAAAATATTTAACTTTTGATGTTCTAGGATGTTGTCCAAATTTACAATTAACCAATCAAACAAATCAATTGCTGAATATTCAAATGAGTCTTATAGTGAGAGGCCTAAAAACCAAAGCGTTACCCCTTAATTCAAAAGGTAAACACATTCAAAATAATGATTTCAGTGTAGTGATTTTTATCAACTAACCATGATTCACAAAGGTTGTAAAAAAAATGGAATTTCATCATTTCAGTAGCTTACAGAATGTGATTGTTTCAGTAGCTTCGGATCATGTAAATTGAAATAAGAAATTCAAATATTTCATCAAACAAAATTTTATTTTGTTTGATGAAATTTGTATTTTTTTTTATTAGGCTGTTGGGTAGGGGCACAACAGATGGCGACTGACTGGGCAGAACAGTTATCTCTGATTCTTGACTTGAAACCATGCAATCAAAACATTAGATCCATCAAGTATACCATTATACAAAAATCAAAATTTTAACATCTTAAACAGATTCAGGAATTTCACATTTCTAAAAATTACCAGAAATTTACACTTTTAACTATTTGTTTGATAAGAACCTAGTATGTCACAAACATCAGTCCAAACGAAGTAAAGCAGTAAGTAGCTGGATTTTGAAGAATAAAATCCCAATACCAAAAGCATGGCCCTATTGACAACAGGTGTTCATAGCCTTGACAGGGTTGCTTCAAATCCCAAAGAATACCAGTATCCCATCTGCTGGTTATAGTTATACAATTCTGGTTAGGTTGAACTGTTACTATAATTTTTATTTATTTATTTATTTATTTTATACTTCCAAAGGACACGGTTCTGGATTGGTAACCAGGTAGTAACCATGTCAGTCACCGACCTACACCACAGTAAATAAAACGGCTCGTAATGAGACCTTTTATCCCTTAGAGTTTTGTCCAAAGGCCATTGTCTAGGCTTGGTGACCAGAAACGACAATGTTACCGAATGTAGATCTATGATCCTAAATAGACTGGCTCATTATGAGAACCTCTGTCCTTCATATTATTTAAAGATAATCAAATCCAACCAAGGCTATATTGTAGTTATATTTAATCTCCAATGAGATTATCTTAACAGATGGGGAGGCAAGTCTAATTCTCTTTACTAGAGGGAGTGGCGTAAAAGAATTAAATATATAACCTTGACAAATACTGCCTTAATCCTTTTGGAAAAATCTTTACAGAGACTCATCTTTTTAATTTATATTTAGATAACTTAAAAATTTCTGGTAAAATCTAGAAAGATAAAAATTGTTCACTGTTTAAGACGTAAAACATCATGACAATATTCAGGATCGTAAGATGATAGTGCATGATTTGCAGATCAATCACAGGATTTGATGAAAAGTCATCAACTTGAAGTTTAACAAATTGATCATTCCCAAACATTATGTAAATAAAACAACAAGTACATATGAGAAGAGATTCAAAGCAAACAAATAAAATAAACATACCAAAAGAAAATTCCACAAACCGAGAAAACCACACAAGGTATGTATAGGACAATCTCTTAATGTGTATCAACAGAAATATTTCTTAATGAGATGACCATTTACCGGAAGGTTCTCGATGTCTCCCTCCAGCTTTTGCAACCTAAATGTGCTAGGGCCAATTTTTTCTACAATGGTAAATGGTCCCAACCATAGGCATTGGAACTTAGTATGTTTTCCTCTGTCTTCGTGCTCTTTGTCCCATTTCAGAACTAGGTCACCTACTTCCAACTCCCTACTAGCTGATTTTCTGTGATCGAACCAGCATTTCACTGTATTTTGATGTTGGTCAAATTTTTTTTCTGGCCGACTCTCTTTCTTCCTCCTGTCTAAGCAATGTATTAATTCTATGTTCCATGGAAGAACATCCCGTCTCCTGCACTGACTGGGAGAGATGTAAAGAGGGTAAAAATAGATGAGGAGGCAAGATAGCTTCTTTACCGTATGCCAGGAAGAAAGGAGAATTGCCTATGGCAGCCTTAGGAGTCACTCTATCAGCCCACAGGGCATTTGATAAGGCATTGTGCCAATTTATGTGATGATTAACCACTGTGCCTTTCAGAATTTTGATTAAATTTTTATTAGAAGATTCAGCTAATCCGTTACCTTGAGGATAATAATTGCCTTAATATTTTAACTTTATGCCATTTTCCAATGCATATTCCATTAACTTTACAGAAGAAAAATAAGTTGCATTGTCAAAAATCAAAGATTCGGGAACACCAAACCTGGTGACAATAAAATAATCAAGGAATAATATCACCTGTTCTGAGTTAATCACTCGCAAGGGGATGGCTTCAACCCATCTAGTGAAATAATCGGTGGCTGTCAAAATGTATTTGTGCTGCTGTGAGGAAGCTGGTGTAATTGGACCAACAATGTCCAAACCCCATTGTTGAAATGGGACTTCAATGATAAAAGGATGGAGAGGTAATGCTGCTTTCTTAAGTTTGCCACCTGCTTTTTGACAGTCTTGACATTTCCTAGCAAAGGCATATGCATCTTTGAACAATTTAGGCCAGTAATATCTAGCTTTGAGTACTTTATGCGCAGTGGTTTCTCTGCCAAAGTGCCCCCTGGATAGCCCTACATGCAATTGAGACAACACACTATCAACTTCATTCTTCTCTAAACATCGAAGGAGAACCCCTTCGAAATTCTTTTTGAACATAATGTTATCAATCAGCTGATAAGGGGAAGATATCAATATCAAAGCCCTCTTGCTACGTAAATCTAAATGTTCACGGGCATTTCCATGCAACAGAAAAAAAATTAATGTCATGATACCAGGAATTAGAGGGGACTGAGATTGGGAAAACTTCCCTTTCCAACGGAGAGTGTTCATCAAAGAAGTGCAAATCAAATTTAGAGATTTCTGAATATCCAGCTGCCAACTTACAAACTCCCTGTCCCCTGACAATCTTTAAAGGCTTGATTTCCAGGTCATACTCCTGAAGTGCTATAACCCAATGGGATCGCTTTTCACCCAGGTCCTTTTGCACCAAAATATTTCTAACTGTGGAATATGGCACAATAATATTGGTGTGTAACTTTAGTAAGTAGGGCCGAAATTTTTTTACTGACTTAAAAACAACAAATGCTTATTTGTCTACTTCTGGATAATTGAGCTCGGCGCCGTTCAAACCAGAACTTGTAAAAGCAATGGTAGCTTCATCGTTTTCCTGATTTTTCTGCGTTAAAATAGCGGCATATGAAGAGTCAGAAGCAAAATTGTACAAAATAAATGGTTTAGAGAAATCTGGGCTTGATAAGGTAGGAGCTTCAGCAATAACTTTTAATATATCGTGAAAGGATTGCTTTTCTTCAGCAGACCATTCGAAATCAGCATCTTTCCTAATCATTTTCTAAAGTGGTCTAACAATTTCAGTAAACCCAGGAATAAACCTAGAGACAAAATTTATCTTCCCTAGAAATGACTGCATAGTTTTCTTTGATTGAGGCATAGAAATATATCCTATAGCCTGGGTACGTTCAGGGTCAATATTGATGCCTTGTTTTGAAACTACAAAACCCAATAACTTACCTTCTGTAACCGCAAAGATGGATTTCTTGGGATTAAGGGAGATCCCATATTTCTTGCAATGCTAAAAAAAATCTCTTAAGATGTGTTAGGTGATCAGATCTGTTTTTTGAAAAGACGGTTATATCGTCAAGATAAATGACCACAAATTGGCTGATCATACCTCTAAACGCAATATCCATTTCCCTTTGAAACGTTGCTCCGGCATTAATTAAACCAAACGGCATTTTCATATAGGCATAAGTTCCCCAAGGAGTTCTGAAGGTTGTTTTCAATTGATATGTTTTGGATACTAACACTTGGTTGTATCCCGAAAAGCCATCTAAAAGTGAAAACATTTTAGATCTGGAAACCTGTTGTAAGATCTTTTCCATAGGAGGAACGGGGTAATTGTCCTTTTCTGAAACCTTGTTTAGATTTCAGAAATCAACGCATAATCGAATTTCACCATTTTTCTTTCTAACCGGGACAAGATTCGCCACCCACTGTGTATGCCGCACTGGAAAAAGTATTCTAGCAGCAAGGAGTTTGTTAAGCTCCTTCTTAACAGCTGGTTCTAGGCTAGGGTGCATTTTTCTCAACTTCTGCTGGAAAGGTTTGGCCTGTTGTTTCATGGGGATGACATGCTGCATTATGTTTGGATCAAATGTCTTGAGATCGTCATGTTTCCAGGCAAAAATGTCTTTAAACTCATTAAAGAGTCCTACGAAGGTTGTTTTTTCTTGGGGAGTAGATGTACTGCCTAGATTGACACATTAAGGATTATATTCGGTGCCTAAATTTATGAATTCAGATTGCATAGTAGAGCTGTTGGTTTTACAATTTCTTGCACCTTTAAATTTATCCTTCAAATCATAGAATTTCTCAAGTTTAATTACAGATATAGGAAGGGTACTGACCTGATCAAGAGATTCTTCAATTGAACAAGGTTTATGAATTACCAAAAAGTTGTACAAATCTTCATCATGAGTTATTTCATCGGTGACTGCGTCTTTGAAGGTGTCCTTCATGGTCAAAGACTCTCCAATTGAAAACATTATCAGGTATAGAAGGTCTGAAAAGCAGTTCAACAGAGAAAGAATCAGCAAGCATCCCTTCAGACGGAATTAACCTTGAACCAACATTAGCTAACAGATCCACTTCTTGATTCAAATAACGAGGAATAGAATTTATATTAAAAGCTTCAAATTATAATAATAAATTCCACATCTCTATCTAGTAATTTCTTAGATGTCCAGCAATGCAATGTATAGTGTTACGTACCTGTCTAATGATAATTTCAGAGTCTCCTAACACTACCAAAGCCTTTTCCCCTAGGTCAATTACCTTTTTCATCCCTTGAATAAGGGCTTCATATTCAGCAATATGATTGGTGCACTCAAATTCCAACCTGCAAGCAAAAAAGTACCTTTTTCCTTGAGGATCTATTAACAGGAAACCGGCCCTACCTCCTTCCTTTGACTTAGACCCACCAAAGTATAGAGACCAAAGGCCATCATTCAGGTCTAAATGTGCAGCATTTCAAACTGGAATTTCGTCCAATACTTGTGTGAAATGAAAAACTTTAGATTGTTGTCTTGGATCTTGGATTGATAAAGTTTTAGACTCGAGGTTCCCAAAGAAAGAATCAACCATGTAATTTCCCATTATAGTATCAGTTAATAATATTGGTTCGTTTGATTCATCCAATTTAGTGACCATGTGCTTCATATAGCGTTCTCAATAAAATCTGATTTAATTTGGACGACCATTATGGGTTATCCATAAATGTGACCAGTCCATTACAAAGTATCCTTTCAATTTTTTATACCAATCTCTGCTAAGTAACAAGCCATATGCCTCAGGGATATCTGCAACAATTATGTCAATGATGAAATGAACCTGAGGGTTTGAGGCTAGTCTTATCAGTACTTCATTCAACTTTCCTATTACTTTAACATTAGATCGATCTAGCTGCACAATGCTTGTATCACATGGCACAGGGACTACGTTAAGTTTTTTACATACCGAATATGGCATGATGTTTTTCGAAGCCCCCGAATCTATCATACAATTGTGTACTTTATGATTGCAGATCTCAAATGTAAGCAGAAAAGGAGGAGTTGAGGAATCTGATTTCTTACCTACGGACGAGGCATTGATTGAAGATTTCATTGAATTGTCTTTGGTACTAGCAGAAGTGTTTTGAGTGGAGGGAATTTTTCCATTTTTACTTAAAGAAACCCTTGCATCATCTTGTCTCGAATCACAGGAAATTTGAGGAGCTCATAAATAGAAATATTGGCTCTGATTTTCTTTAAATCCTCAACCATATTGTATTCTAAATCAAGAGAGGGTGTAGACTTAGTATTTAAAGGTTGGTTTTTTGTTTTAACGGCTAAACTATCATCTGTAGTAGTTGTTGAAGGTTCCTCGGAAGACTGGTTTTTCTTGCTCCTAGTATTGTATTGATGTTGATTGACGTTCACAACAGCCACATCTTCATCATCAGTCAATTCCGTGGTATCCCAGAAGTGACTGATAACTTGAGGAGGTTTTTCTTCAGTGTTATTATCTGTGTCTTGAGTATCTTCAGAATTCTGACCAGAAGATTGGGTTTCACTTTCAGCTGACGTTTCTAGGCCTGAGACCAATAATTTTAAGAAGCTATTAATTTCATCTATATTATTATCCTCAAAGGGTGGGGTCTATTTAGAAGCTGTATTTTGGAATGGTCTTCTAAAAGGCTATCTAGGTGGTTCCTTATTCGGAGTACTTTCAGAAGTACCTTTCTTCAAATCTATGATTTCATTGGATAGTTTCTTAATGACTCTTTGGAGGTCGTCTAAGTCTAATGCATCTTGACCCTTTTTCTCTGGATTTATGGTTTTGGAAGGACTCTCAGTATTTTTACGAGAAGAAGATGTAGAATCAATGTCTACCCCAGGGTTTGTCCTAATAGAAAACATGTCCTTCTCGACCTTAATGGCTTCATCAAAGGTTTCAGTGAGAGTGGGTTTGGCAGCTCTCCTGACAAACATGACCATAGACATGGGTAGGGCTGAAGTATAAAATTAAATAGTGACATCTTCAGCTGGCCTTCAAGTGGCAGGAATTCTATTTATAAGAGTTAAGAATCGCTGGTTAAAATCTTTGACTTTCTCCTTAGTTTCCATACGGATCCTAGACAATTCTAACACCAACACAGCTGGAGTCTTATCGTCTCCAAACTTGTTCACGAAAACCAACTCAAATGCATTCCAGCTGGTAATAGAACCAGCGGTAAGTGAAAAATACCAAGTCGAGGCTTTGCCCACAAATGTGTAAGGGAAAAGTCGACAGACTACATCTTCATGCTCAACATCCAAAAGCCGAACTGCTAGCATAAATTTTTTAACATGATCTTCTGCAGGCTCTTTCAGCTCAGGATTGAACTTGGGAAACAATTTCTCAGGATGCTTTGGAAAAGGATGTTGATAACCTAGAATAGCAACTGCATCCTGCGCTAACCATGGTATATTGGCATTGGGGTTTGGGTTTAAACCTGCCATGTTCCTTGGTGATGGAGGTGGCGAAGGTGGTATTCGAAAAATGTGTGGAGGTGAATGTGGTGGTGATGGTGGTCGACTAGACCCTCCTAAAGCAGGTGGTACTGAAGAAGATGAGGGTTTATTGGTTCCTGTTAAAGACTGTTGTAATTGGTGGTCAGAGAAGACACCTAAAGGTTGATCCTATTCTTCAGGTGCAGACTCAGTATGGTGAGTGTGGGCACGTCTAATCTGTGGAAGAGGTAATTTGGTGGGTTTGATCCCGGTGAGATTGGAATAATCTCTAGTTAAAATTCTGTGGGATTCGTTGATGGCCTGTTCGAACTGGTCATGTTATTCAGGTGGGTGAGCACCGCTAGAGTTGAACTAATAGATAAGGATTTGAACAGTATCGTTCATGTAGAAATAATAGATCAATGCTATGTGCAATGATTCTAAGAAGAAGCACAAGAAATAGATCTTGCTACTAAGAATTCTCACAAGCATACACAGGAAAAATAGAGAGAAGAAAAGAGACTGAATCACATGAATGAAGAGATGAATATTGGTGTGTATCCTTCCATTGAATAATTATGAATAATAGTGTACATAAATAGATCTTCCCTCATAGGAAAGTCTAATTGTATGGAAACAACTCATAAATCTCAAAAAGGATGACTTACCAAAATATAGCAAACCCCCATAGGTGGATAAAGCACTTGCTAAATCTATCAAGGACCTCATGAGTTGGAAAAATCATGAGTGAGTTGTCAAGGAGATATAAATAACATGATAATCCTAGAAAATGGAGAAAAACTAATGGAGTATGGGTTGGAAACAAAAGCTCCCAGTTTCCTAGTTGACTAGCTTTTATCTTATCCATAGAAAAGCAGGAAAAAGCAAAAAAAGCAAAAAAAGCAAAAAAAGCAGAAAAAAGAAGAGTATGCTATAAGGTCCTGTATACTAATTCTAGATGAACCCAGAATCAGAAATAAATCATTCCTAGGATATAGATGGCATGCATTGACTTTAAGGTGCCAACTAATTAAGCTACTGGGAGAATAATTAATCAAATAATGATTAATTATTTTATCCTAAGTTGTGAGTGAGTTTAATATATTCCTACACCCCCCTATAATTCTGAATCTATGATGGTATGACAAAAAAATATGGATGTATATGGATTCATTTAGGGCCCAGCAACAAGGCTATGGTCACCCTTTTACAATTATTATGTCCAGAAAAGTGAGGAAAGAGGCAAAACCACATGGGGAAAATCCTCCCTCAAGATAGGACAAGGCACAAAATTTGAAATATGTATGTATTCAACACATCCTTATATTCACTTGAATCAGCTGAGTGAACTTCTTCTAGATGGAAGACTTGTTGAATAAATCATTAACTCCATGATCATGTGCTGGAGTGTAGAACCTGCAAGAAGGAAGAGGAGAGACTCCTTGTATCTCATCATCTGATGAAGTAGGAGAATTATCTGAATGTTTCTTCCTTATTTAAATCTCTGATCTGCAAACATAACCTGAAATGGAAAATATATTTTTGCATACTCCTTCCCAAAGAGTACAAAAAATAAGGCAATTTATTTCACACCCAATTCCCTGAATAGCTGCAAAATTGTGATGTGAATCACATGTAAATATTCCAATCTGATGTAGCACCTATATAGATCTGATATGAGGCTGATAAAACACTGATATATCATAAACATTATCATATGGAACAGCGAGGACAAAGGCTTCAGTGGCTCCATGAGGATATAGGGCTAGACTAGGAAAATTATGAACAACTGGGGAAAACTGATAGGTGTAAAAATATGAATGATGGATGGGCTTAAGATATGAACCATAATTTTTTATAACAGATCCAAAAATGTTTAATATCAGTCCAAATATGACTAAGTACATGGATAAACATCCAATGAAATATAGGAAAGACTTCAAACCATATAAGATAAATATCACTGCATAAGAGACCAATGAGGAATCAACAGCTGATCTTGGGATTTGTATAGTCTTTGGATTATTCAAAGGTATGGTATATGGTATGGATGGTGGTATTATATGTGTCATGACATGAATATTAGCCTGCAAAAAATCTTCTAAATCATATATACAATATTGTGAGGAAGAGCTGCTCAAAGGTAAGTCAATATCTAGTGAAAAATCACAATTTTTGGGAGGTGAATCTAGTAGACTGAGAGGAGGATTATCAAAGAAAGGTTCTGATATTTCTGATTCTGATATATCAGATATTAAATATATATCAGAGACATGATAAAAGGAGAGAACTCTGGCACTCAAAGCATATGTTATATCACCTTGGAACTGCGCAGAATGACATTGTTCTGAGGAATCAACAGGTTGGAACTTCGATCTTGTGCTTCTCAAGAAGCTAAGACATGATTTCCATATTGTTCTTGAAACACTTATTCTCTGAATGAAAACTCTTTCTACATTAATAACACTTGGATGTGCTCCCTTTCTTCTTAACTTTCTTCATTAAATCTTCATATGAATCTTCATCTTCACTTTCTGACTTTGGCTTCTTCACAATTTGCTTCTCTGTTGATTTGAATTTATTGATTCCTTGAACCAAGAGAGCATGATCCTTTCCATTTTAAGAATTAATTATACCGATATGGATCAATTTATCTTACTCCTTTGTTAGTGAATCAAGAAAATAATTTAAAGAAGGCATTTTCCACTTAGGAGCAGCAAGCCTAGTAGCATGAAAAGTAGACACAAAAACTGAGTAATCAAGACCCAATTTTGAAAGAATGGAAAGGATTAATTGATAATCTACTTTCTCAATCCCACATTTCTTGAGCATTAAAACAAGTGACTTGAAATTGGTGAAGAAACCCTCAAGAGATTCAAAATTGCTTGGACTCAGTGAGAATAACTCAATCTCCAATTGATGCGCTCTTAGCTCATCTTGAACTCCAAAGAGAGACTCCAAGTGAGTCCATACCTGGTTTGGAGTGGTCAAACCATATATATGAAAGAGCATATCAAGATAAATAGAGAGGCAAATCAATCCATAGGCTTCATCCAACCTATTATGCCACTTAGCTTTCTCAATCACAGCATTGGGGTCATTCTCCAAAGCTAGTGTAACTCTATATAATCCTCTACTGCGCAATAGAATGGAGATTTTGGATTTCCATTAATGGTAGTTGAAGGAAGTAAGAATTATAGCTCATGAAGAATCAATCTTGCTGAATTGATGTGCTCAAGAATAAAATCTCTGCAACCTGCAAAACAAACTAGGAGAAAATATTGAAGCTCTTCTTCAGAGAGGGATAGGAGACTAAAAGCACTAATCAACTCTATAGAAATAATAGATCAACCTTGTAGCTCTGATACCATGTATAAATAATATATCAATGCTATGTGCAATGATTCTAAGAAGAAGCACGAGAAATAGATCTTGCTACTAAGAATTCTCACAAGCATACATAGGAAAAATAGAGAGAAGAAAAGAGACTGAATCACATGAATGAAGAGATGAATATTGGTGTGTATACTTCAATTGAATAATTATGAATAATAGTGTACATAAATAGATATTCCCTCATAGGAAATTCTAATTGTATGGGAAAAACTCATAAATCTCAAAAAGGATGACTTACCAAAATATAGCAAACCCCCATAGGTGGATAAAGCACTTGCTAAATCTATCAAGGACCTCACGAGTTGGAAAAAGCATGAGTCATTTGTTAAGGAGATGGAAATAACATGCTAATCCTAGAAAATGGAGAAAAACTAATGCAGGATGGGTTGGAAACAAAAGCTCCCAGTTTCCTAGTTGACTAGCTTTTATCTTATCCATAGAAAAGCAGGAAAAAGCAGAAAAAGTAGAAAAAAGCAGAATCTGCTATAAGGTCCTGTATACTAATTTTAGATGAACCAAAAATCAGAAATAAATCATTCCTAGGATATATATGGCATGCTTTGACTTTAAGGTGCCAACTAATTAAGCTAGTGGGAGAATAATTAATCAAATAATGATTAATTATTTTATCCTAAGTTGTGAGTGGGTTTAATATATTCCTATAGTTCAGTGGGGTCCCACCTGATTGTGATGACTGGAAAGTGTGTGGTTGTGATGATGACTGTAATCCACATGATCAAGAAGGTGGAGTAAATTCAAGAGTAGAAGGGCGATTAGTGTTATGAACAGGATTGTTTTCAGCAACCATTCACTTAAGTTGGCCCTCCTTCTAACGCCATTGTTGACGGGCCAGCAATTGGCACAAGTGTCAACTAAGGGACAACCTGATCCAAAAGTTTTCAAAGATGCTCTTAGTCATTAGGTAGCTGCCTCTGATGGGATTAAGGCCCCGTTTCCTTCCCTAAATTACTCCCAGCTACAGGAGAAAAATCAAAGGAAAAATAGAGTTAATGCTTGTTAACTAGATCTATACTATCCCTATGAATATACAAAGAGCACTAACAAATATATTACACAACTGATTACTGAAACATTAATCTAGTTAAGCAATTAATCTATAAATACAAGAACAAATAATTAAAGCGATATGAACAGATTCAATCACTTTACATATATTACACTATAAACAAATGTACATTCATAACAAGATCAGAAAATAACTTATCAAAACATAAATGTAAAATCCGATTCAATGTAAGTTTTCTGTAAAATAAGTAAAAACTACTACTTATATATCCTAACTATCCTATCCTGATCAGGAGCAACTAAATAATTAATCCTGGAATCAATTTGCAAATAATGTTACTGTGCAAACAATCCTGAACACATCAGAAGAAATTCTGAGATTAAAACAAGACAACACAGTACAATTAAATCACATACATTATAATGATAACATCTGATTTGTAATATGACATGGATTTGTAAATCAAACCAGCATAAATCGATAGTTAAAACATGATGCACTTGCACTTTTATTTAAAGAAATATAACAAAGCATAAAGAATGTGAAAAGAAATAACAAGATCAAACGATATTATAAACACATCTCCAAAGTATAAATACTGCAAATACATTTATAAATAGCACCAGTCAAAAAGTGTTGCAACTGCTAACAAGAAATTGTCTTAAGTCACAAGAAATGATTAAAGTGATCTTGTTTGGCCCCTTTCCCTAACTATAGACCCCCCTTACAGTAATCCTATTTCTCCTTTAAATACATTCAATCTCAAAAAGAGATAGTTCTATAAAACTGGAGATTACAAAATCAAATTCTTAACCAATTTCATTTAAAAATGACAAATGAAATTGTCATTTTTAATATACGTTATAATATCCCAAAAGATTGGCAAAAGGTTCAACCATATGACGCTAAATCACAAAATGATAAAGACACTAATAACTTAGTGACACCTGGGAGACACCAAAGCCAAGTGATTTGTTCATAGTTCACTGGGGATCATCTTGAAAACGAGCGATCACCAAAATCCAGGGAAAACACATCAACCAAATCACCTGCAACACTACACAGTAAAAAAAATTTAATACAAATAGAAGAGTAAATAATTTAAATTACATAATCCATCAATCAATTAAAAACAATACCTGTAACACAAATAACTTCATTATCACTTGCTGCTCTTAATTACAAACTTCAAACCTGAAATGCTTCCTAAACATATATACAATAGTGAGTGTGCCCAAAATACTATGGTTTAACAGAAGCATTAAACACCTGTATATTTACACCAGTCGCTGAATTCTATGAATGCCCTTTGAACTGCATCAAAGTAACATGAGCATTCAGCTCACGCACCTTTTCCTCATTCCTATGATTCTCATTTTGCAATTTCAAGACTCTTTGAATCAACCTGTTCTTATGCTTCTTCAGATGCAGCATAGACTTATAATATAAATTTTTTTTCTCTTTCATCCTCAAATTCTCAGCTTTCATGGCATCATGATGTGCTAACATCTCTGTTACTTCTTCCTCGAATCTATGTATTTTATCCAGCAAGCAGTTTACAAATAATAGGTGAATTACTTCACCAATTCGATAAGACCCAGGTAAATTAAATTCAACAGACTTGTCCTTAATCGGAGGATCGACCACGGGGTCAACCTAAAGATTCTTATCAGACACATGAGGACTGTTATCGGCATGGTTTATGATAGGCTCATGATCAAATTCAAGGCCATCATCAAGTGAGACAGGTTTCTCTTCCTCGTCATCTAGCACAATTGTTTCAATGTCTATGTTCTTACTCACGAAAGACTTAATGGCACTGACCTTGGCCACCATACTCCTCGTAAACCTGCCAGTAACCTTAAAATTCGGCCTTTTTCCCTTCTGTTTGCAGGTATTGTCATTTCATTTCAGCATCATAGGGGATAGGTTTAAAGACTTCCTCATATGCTTAGAAGGAATAGGAGTACCAGGACTACACACAGGAGTGGGAACAAGATCATCGCGGACGCTGGGGCTTGCACAATCATCAGGGTTTGACATAGGCTCTTGTACAGGTGAAGTCAGAACTCGACAAGGCTCTTGATGCCTAACACATTCTTCAGCACAATCGAATTGACAATGGCAAAATGCCAAGAAGCCATTCTATTCGAGAAAATCATCCCACGACCGATTTTGTTTAGAAAACTCTCTTTCTACCAATATCCTAACTAGGCCATGATGAAACAAACTCCAACCGATGTTCTTTGGCCCCTTCTTAATGGCCGAAGACATCTTGATCATGCTCTGAACTAAAGAATAGGGAAAATTAATAGGAAAACCAAGAAAAAAAACCATCAATCGAAGATGATAGACATAAGTCGAGGAAAGACGACCCTCATAGGTCACATACCTATGAATAAAGTCTAGAACCGGTCGCCATTCTTACTTGAAATATCTCCTTGATACACCGACTCTAAAGGACACATCTTTGCAAGGGTCCTTCAACATCTGTCTCCATTCATTTACCTTCATCTGCTTGTATTTGAACCATCGTTCACCTGTCAATGGCAGTCCAGTAGCCAGAGAAACTGAACACTCATCAACCCTGAATTGGAGGTTGGCCACCTTAACTCTAGCATCGACCAGCGACAAAGAAAATAACCTAGTCACCTCAGGGTTTGAGTTTGTAAACTTGCGGATGAATGGAAACCATCCAACTGCTTCAACCTTGGCTAAGAGATCAGGGTTGTCATCAAGGAGTTTTGTGTCATAGGGTTCGACCCTGAACACCAGAGCCATAGCTGCAAGCACAAATGCACGCAGCTACACACAGAAGAGATGCCACAAATCAAAACACGATAGTAAGCTGGAGAGTGAGCACTCAGGATGCAAACCAAGCAGAAAACTCAAGCAATGTAACCTGACTCTTTCATAGACAAAATGCAACATGAGCAAACCCAGACAAGAGCCCTGTAAACTGGGCATGGGTGGAGGAATAATCACACAGAGAGGCAATCAATATAATAGAAAGTGACAACGAAGACTTTAGACTAGACTCATATTGCCATAATTTATCCGATGCAATCGAGATACAATCACACCTTAAATGAATCACAGGTGTTCAACGAGCAGCTAGCCATGATGCTGAGCACGTACTTGCAATTGAATGTCATTTGAAGAGCTACGTACGAGTGTAATGATACCATATCAATCTGCAATCTAGTGACACGAATTGAAGCAAACAGAGGGAATGGACCTTGGGTGTTTAACATTGAACTTACTTTATAATAATTTCAATCTTCGAAGGTGGCGAACATACAACACAATATAAACCATCAAACCAACACCAAGCCTTCATGATATGAGGCATATTATAAAAATTGAAATTAAATAGTTATGGTAAGATCAAGTATGGTTCGGAGAATAGAGGATGAACTTGGGATAAGGCACCCCTGCATAAAATATCTAATCTTTGATGTTCTAGGACCTTGTCCAAATTTACAATTAACCAATCAAACAAATCAATTGTTGAATATTCAAATGAGGCTTATAGTGAGAGGCCTGAAAACCAAAGCGTTACCCCTTAATTCAAAAGGTAAACCCATTCAAAATAATGATTTCAATGTAGTGATTTTTATCAACTAACCATGATTCACAAAGGTTGTAAAAAAAATGGAATTTCGACATTTCAGTAGCTTACGGAATGTGATTGTTTCAGTAGTTTCGGATCATGTAAATTGAAATAAGAAATTCAAATATTTCATCAAACAAAATTTTATTTTGTTTGATGAAATTTGTATTTTTTTTATTAGGTTGTTGGGTAGGGGCACAACAGATGGCGACTGACTAGGTGGAATAGCTAGCTCTGATTCTTGACCTGAAACCATGCAATCAAAACATTAGATCCATCAAGTATACCATTATACAGAAATCAAAATTTTAACATCTTAAACAGATTCAAGAATTTCACATTTCTAAAAATTACCAGAAATTTACACTTTTAACTGTTTGTTTGATAAGAACCTAGTCTCTCACAAAAATGAGTGCAAACGAAGTAAAGCAGTAAGTAGATGGATTTTGAAGAATAAAATCCCAATACCACAAGCATGGCCCTGCTTCCAGCAGGCGTTCATAGCCTCGACAGGGTTGCTTCAAAGCACAAATAATTCCAGTATCCCATCTGCTGGTTATAGATATACAATTCTGGTTAGGTTGAATTGTTACTATCATTTTTATTTATTTATTTATTTATTTTATACTTTCGACGGCCACAGTTTTGGCTTAGTAACCAGGTAGTAACCATGTCAGTCACCGACGTACACCACAGTAAATAAACTGGCTCGTAATGAGACCTTTTATCGCTCATAGTTTTCCAAAGGCCATTGTCCAGGCTTGGTGACCAGAAACGACAATGTTACCGAATGTAGATCTATGATCCTGAACAGACTGGATCGTTATGAGGCCCTCTGTCCTTTAGATTATTTAAAGATAATCAAATCCAACCACAACCATATTCTAGCTATATTTAATCTCTAATGAGATTATCTTAACAGATGGGGAGGCAAGTCTAATTCTCTTTACGAGAGGGAGTGGCGTAAAACACTTAAATAGATAACCTTGACAAATACTGCCTTAATCCTTTTGGAAAAATATTTGCAGAGACTCATCTTTTTAATTTATATTTACATAACTTAAATCTTTTTGGTAAAATCTAGAAAGATAAAAACCGTTCACTGTTTAAGACGTAAAACAACATGACAATATTCAGGATCGTAAGATGATAGTGCATGATTCGCAGATCAATCACAGGATTTGATGAAAATTCATCAGCTTGAAGTTTAACAAATTGATCATTCCCAAACATTATGTAAATAAAACAGCAAGTAGATATGAGAAGAGATTCAAAGCAAACAAATAAAATAAACATACCAAAAGAAAATTCCACAAATCGAGAAAACCACACAAGGTATGTACAGGATAATCTGCTAATGTGTATCAGCAGAAATATTTCTTAATGAGATGACCATTTACTGGAAGGTTCTCAATGTCTCCCTCCAGTGTCTTCAACCTAAATGTGCTAGGACCAATTTTTTCTACAATGATAAACGGTCCCAGCCACAGGCATTGGAACTTAGTATGTTTTCCTCTGTCTTCGTGCTCTTTGTCCCATTTCAGAACTAGGTCACCTACTTCCAACTCCCTACTAGCTGATTTTCTATGATTGAACCAGCGTTTCACTGTCTTTTGATGTTGTTCAATTTTTTTTTTGGCCGACTCTCTTTCTTCCTCCATCTTAAGCAAGGTATTAATTCTATGTTCCATGGCAGAACATGTCGTCTCCTGCACTGACTGAGAGAGTTGTAAAGAGGGTAAAAACAGATGAGGAAGCAAGATAGCTTCTTTACCGTATACCAGGAAGAAAGGAGAATTTCCTATGGCAGCCTTAGGAGTCACTCTATCAACCCACGGGGAATTAGATAAGGTGTTGTGCCAATTTTTGTGATGATTAACCACTGTGCGTTTCAGAATTTTGATAAAATATTTATTAGAAGATTCAGCTAATCCGTTACCCCGAGGATAATAATTGGATGAATATTTTAACTTTATTCCCTTTTCCAATGCATATTCTGTTAAATTTACAGAAGAAAAATAATTTGCATTGTCAAAAATCAAAGATTCGGGAACACCAAACCTGGTGACAATAAAAGAATCAAGGAATAATATCACCTGTTCTGAGTTAATCACTCGCAAGGGGATGGCTTCAACCCATCTAGTGAAATAATCGGTGGCTGTCAAAATGTATTTGTGCTGCTGTGAGGAAGATAGTGTAATTGGACAAACAATGTCCAAACCCCATTGTTGAAATGGGACTTCAATGATAACAGTCTGGAGAGGTAATGCTACTTTCTTAAGTCTACCGCCTGCTTTTTGATAGTCCTGACATTTCCTAGCAAAGGCATATGCATCTTTGAACAATGTAGGCCATTAATATTCAGCTTTGAGTACTTTATGCGCAGTGGTTTCTCCACCAAAGTGCCCCCCGGGCTGGCCCTGCATGTAATTGAGACAACACACTATCAGCTTCATTCTTCTCTAAACATCAAAGGAGAACCCCTTCGAAATTATTTTTGAACACAATGTTATCAATCAGGTGATAAGCAGCAAATATCAATCTCAAATCCCTCTTGCTACGTAAATCTAAATGTTCAGGGGCATTTCCATGCAACAAAAAAAACTTAATGTCATGATACCAAGAATCAGAGGGGACTGAGATTGGGAAAACTTCCCTTTCCAACAGAGAGTGTTCATCAAAGAAGTGCAGATCAGATTCAGAGATGTCTGAAGATCCAGCTGCCAAATTACAAAGTTTCTGTCCCTTGAAAATCTTTAAAGGCTTGATTTCCATATCATACTCCTGAAGTGCTGTAACCCAATGGGCTCGCTTTTCACCCAGGTCCTTTTGCACCAAAAGATTTCTGACTGCGGAATATGGCACAATAATCTTGGTGTGTGACTTCAGTAAGTAAGGCCAAAAATTCTTTACTGACTTAAAAAGAGCAAATGCTTGTTTGTCTACTTCTGGATAATTGAGCTCTGTGCCGTTCAAACCAGAACTTGTAAAAGCAATGGGAGCTTCATTGTTTTGCTGATTTTTCTGCGTTAAAACATCGGCATATGAAGAGTAAGAAGCAAAAGTGTACAAAATAAATGGTTTAGAGAAATCTGGGCTTGTTAAGGTAGGAGCTTCAGCAATAGCTTTTAATATATCATGAAAGGATTTCTTTTCTTCAACAGACCATTTGAAATCAACATATTTCTTAATCATTTTCAGAAGTGGTCTGACAATTTCAGTAAACCCAAGAATAAACCTAGAGACAAAGTTTATCTTCCCTAGAAATGACTACATAGTTTTCTTTGAGTGAGGCATAGAAATCTGTGCTATAGCCTGGGTACATTCAGGGTCAATATTGATCCCTTGTTTTGAAACTACAAAACCCAATAACTTACCTTCTGTAACCGCAAAGATGGATTTCTTGGGATTAAGGGAGATCCCATATTTCCTGCAACACTCAAAAACTCTCTTAAGATGTGTTAGGTGATTAGCTCTGTTTTTTGAAAAGACGGTTATATCGTCAAGGCAAATGACCACAAATTGGCCGATTAGACCTCTAAGCGCAATATCCATTGCCCTTTGAAACGTTGCTCCGGCATTAATTAAACCAAATGGCATTTTTCTATAGGCATAAGTTCCCGAAGGAGTTCTGAAGGTTGTTTTCAATTGATCTGTTTTGGATACTAACACTTGTTTGTATCCCAAAAAGCCATCTAAAAGTGAAAACATTTCAGATCTGAAAACCTGTTGTAAGATCTTTTGCATAGGAGGAACGGGGTAATTGTCTTTTTCTGAAACCTTGTTTAGATTTCAGAAATTGACGCATAACCAAATTTCACCATTTTTCTTTCTAACCGGGACAAGATTCACCACCCACTATGTATGCCGCACTGGAAAAATTATTCTAGCAGCAAGGAGTTTGTTAAGCTCCTTCTTAACAGCTGGTTCTAGGCTAGGGTGCATTTTTCTCAACTTCTGCTAGAAAGGTTTGGCCTGTTGTTTCATGGGGATGAAATGTTGCATTATGTTTGGATCAAATGTCTTGAGATCATCATATGTCCAGGAAAAAATGTCTTTAACTCATTAAAGAGTCGTACGAATGCTGTTTTTTCTTGGGGAGTAGATGTACTGCCCAGATTGACACATTGAGCATTATATTCGGTGCCTAAATTTATGAATTCAGATTGCATAGTAGAGCTGTTCGTTTTACACTTCCTTGCACCTTTAAATTTATCCTTCAAATCATAGAATTTCTCAAGTTTAATTACAGATCTAGGAAGGGTACTGACCTGATCAAGAGATTCTTCAATTGAACAAGGTTTATGAATTACTGAAAATTTGTACAGATCGTCATCATGAGTTATTTCATCGATGACTGCATCTTTGAAGGTGTCCTTCATGGTCAAAAACTCAATTAACTGCTCATCTTGGTCAAAGACTCTCCAATTGACAACGTTATCAGGTATGGAAGGTCTGAAAAGCAGTTCAACAGAGAAAGAATCAGCAAGCATCCCTTCAGACGAAATTAACCTTGAAGCAACATTAGCTAACAGATCCGCTTCTTGATTCAAATAACAAGGAATGGAATTTATATTAAAAGCTTCAAACGATAATACTAAATTCCACACCTCTATCTGGTAATTTCTTAGATGTCGAGCAATGCAATGTATAGTGTTACGTACTTGTCTAACGATAATTTCAGAGTCTCCTAACACTGCCAAAGCTTTAGCCCCTAGGTCAATTGCCTTTTTCAGCCCTTCAATAAGGGCTTCATATTCAGCAATATTATTGGTGCACTCAAATTCCAACCTGCAAGCAACAAAGTACCTTTTTCCTTGAGGATATATTAACAGGCAACCAGCCCTAGCTCCTTCCTTTGACTTAGACTCATCAAAGTATAGAGACCAAAGGCCATCATTCAGGTCTAAATGTGCAGCGTTTGGAACTGGAATTTCATCCAATACTTGTGTGAAATGAAAAACTTCAGATTGTTGTCCTGGATCTTGGACTGGTGAATTTTTATCCTCGAGGTTCCCAAAGAAAGAATCAACCATGTAATTTCCAATTATAGTATCAGTGAATAATATTGGTTCGTTTGAGTCATCCAGTTCAGTGACCGTGTGCTCCATATAGCATTCTCAATCAATTCTGATTTTATTTGGATGACCATTATGGGGTATCCATAAATGCGACGAGTCCATTGTAAAGTATCCTTTCAATTTTTCAGACCAATCTCTACTAAGGAACAAGCCATATGCCTCAGGGATATCTGCAACAATTATGTCAATGATGAAATGAACCTAAGGGTTTGAGGCTAGTCTTATCAGTACTTCATTCAACTTTCCTATTACTTTAACATTAGATCAATCTAGCTGCACAATGCTTGTATCACATGGCACAGGGACTGTGTTAAGTCTTTTACATACCGAATATGGCATGACATTTTTCGAAGCCCCCGAATCTATCATACAATTGTGTACTTTACGATTGCATATCTCAAATGTAAGCAGAAAAGGAGGAGTTGTGGAATCTGATTTCTTACCTATGGACGAGGCATTGAATGAAGATTTCATTGAATTGTCTTTGGTACTAGCAGAAGTGTTTTGAGTGGAGGGATTTTTGCATTTTTACTTAAAGAAACCCCTTGCATCATCTTGTCTTGAATCACAAGTAGTTTGGGGAGCTCATAAATAGAAATATTGGCTCTAATTTTCTTTAAATCCTCAACCAGATTGTATTCTAAATCACGAGAGGGTGCAGACTTAGTATTTAAAGGTTGGTTTTTTGTTTTAACAGCTGAACTATCATCTGTAGTAGTTGTTGAATGTTCCTCGGAAGACTGGTTTTTCTTGCTCCTAGTATTGTATTGATGTTGATTGACGTTCACAACAGCCACATCTTCATCATCAGTCAATTCCATGGTATCCTAGAAGTGACTATTAACTTGAGGAGGTTTTTCTTCAGTGTTATTATCTGTGTCTTGGGTATCTTCATAATTCTGACCAGAAGATTGGGTTTCACTTTCAGCTGACGTTTCTAGGCCTGAGACCAATAATTTTAAGAAGCTATTAATTTCATCTATATTATTAGGCTTAGAGGGTGGGGTCTGTCTAGCAGCTGTATTTTGGAATGGTCTTCTAAAAGGCTGTCTAGGTGTTTCCTTATTCGGAGTACTTTCAGAAGTACCTTTCTTCAAATCTATGATTTCATTGGATAGCTTCTTAATGACTCTTTGGAGGCTGTCTAAGTCTAATGCATCTTGACCCTTTTTCTCTGGATTTATGGTTTTGGAAGGAATCTCAGTATTTTTACAAGAAGAAGATGCAGAATCAGTGTCTACCCCAGGGTTTGTCTTAATAGCAAACATGTCCTTCTCGACCTTAATGGCTTCATCAAAGGTTTCAGTGAGAGTGGGTTTGGAAACTCTCTTGACAAACATGGCCATAGACACAGGTAGGGCTGAAGTATAAAATTCAATAGTGACATCTTCTGCTGGCCTTGAAGTGGCAGGAATTTTGTTTCTAAGAGTTAAGAATCGTTGGTTAAAATATTTGACTCTCTCCTTGGTTTCCATACGGATCCTACACAATTGTAACACCAACACAGCTAGAGTCTTATCGTCTCCAAACTTGTTCATGAAAACCAACTCGAATGCATTCCAGCTGGTAATAGAACCAACGGTACATGAAAAATACCAAGTCGAGGCTTTTCCCTCAAATGTGTAAGGGAAAAGTTGACAGGCTACATCTTCTTGCTCAACATCCAAAAGCCAAACTGCTAGCATAAATTTTTTAACATGATCTTCTGCATGCTCTTTCAGCTTAGGATTGAAGTTGGGAAACAATTTCTCAGGATGCTTTGGAAAAGGATGTTGATCACCTGGAACAACAACTGCATCCTAAAATAACCATGGCATATTGGCATTGGGGTTCGGGTTTAAACCTGCCATGTTCCTTGGTGATGGAGGTGGCGAAGGTAGTGTTCGAAAAATGTGTGGAGGTGAATGTGGTGGTGATGGTGATCGACCAGACCCTCCTGAAGCAGGTGGTCCTGAAGAAGATGAGGGTTTATTGGTGCTTTTCAAAGACTGTTGTAATTGGTGGTCAGAGAAGACACCTAAAGGTTGATCCTTTTCTTCAGGTGCAGACTCAGTATGGTGAGTGCGGCGACGTCTGATCTGTGGAAGAGTTAATTCAGTGGGTTGGATCCTGGTGAGATTGGAATAATATCTAGTTAAAATTTTGTGGGATTCATCGATGGCCTATTCGAACTGGTCAATTTCTTCAGGTGGGTGAGCACCGCTAGAGTTTAACTAATAGATAAGGCTTCGAACAATATCGTTCAATGGGGTCTCACCTGATTGTGATGACTAGAAAGTGTGTGGTTTTGATGATGACTATAATCTACCTAATCAAGAAGGTGGAATAAATTCAGGAGTAGAAGGGTGATTAGTGTTAAGAACAGGATTTTTTTCATCAGCCATTCGCTTAAGTTGGCCCTCCTTCTAGCGCCATTGTTGACGGGGCCAGCAATTGGCATAGGTGTCAACTAAGAGACAACCTGATCCAAAAGTTTTCAAAGATGCTCTCAGTCGTCAGGTAGCTGCCTCTGACGGGATTAAGACCCCGTTTCCTTCCCTAAATTGCTCCCAGCTACAGGAGAAAACTCAAAGGAAAAATAGAGTTACTGCTTGTTAACTAGATCTATACTATCCCTATGAATATACAAAAAGCACTAACAAATATAATTTTTATTTAATTAACATATTACACAACTGATTACTGAAACATTAATCTAGTTAAGCAATTAATCTATAAATACAAGAACAAATAATTAAAGGGATATGAACAGATTCAATCGCTTTACATAAATTACACTATAAACAAATGTACATTCATAACAAGATCAGAAAATAACTTATCAAAACATAAATGTAAAATCTGATTCAATGTAAGTTTTCTGTAAAATAAGTAAAAACTACTACTTATATATCCTAACTATCCTATCCTGATCAGGAGCAACTAAATAATTAATCCTGGAATCAATTTGCAAATAATGTTACTGTGCAAACAATCCTGAACACATCAGAAGAAATTCTGAGATTAAAACAAGACAACACAGTACAATTAAATCACATACATTATAATGATAACATATGATTTGTAATATGACATGGATTTTCAAATCAAACCAGCATAAATCGATAGTTAAAACATGATGCACTTGCACTTTTCTTTAAAGAAATATAACAAAGCATAAGGAATGTGAAAATAAATAACAAGATCAAACGATATTATAAACACATTTTCAAAGTATAAATACTGCAAATACATTTATAAATATCACCAGTCAAAAAGTGCTGCAACTGCTGACAAGAAATTGTCTTAAGTCACAAGAAATGATTAAAGTGATCTTGTCTGGCCCCTTTGCCTAACTATCGACCCCCCTTACAGTAATCCTATTTCTCCTTTAAATGCATTCAATCTCAAAAAGGGATAGTTCTATAAAACTGGAGATTACAAAATCGAAATCTTAATCAATTTCATTTAAACATGACAAATGAAATTGTCATTTTTAATATACATTATAATATTCCAAGAGATTGGAAAAAGGTTCAACCATATGACGCTAAATCACAAAATGATAAAGACACTAATAACTTAGCGACACCTGGGAGACAGCAAAGCCAAGTGATTTGTTCATAGTTCGTCGGGGATCATCCTGAAAACGAGCGATCACCAAAATCCAGGGAAAACGCATCAACCAAATCACCTGCAACACTACACAGTAAAAACAATTTAATACAAATAGAAGAGTAAATAAATTAAATTACATAATCCATCAATCAATTAAAAACAATACCTGTAACACAAATAACTTCATTATCACTTGCTGGTCTTAATTACAAACTTCAAACCTGAAATGCTTCCTAAACATATATACAATAGTGAGTGTGCCTAAAATACTATGGTTTAATAGGAGAATTAAACACCTGTATATTTACACCAGTCGCTATATTTTGTGAATTCCCTTTGAATTGCATCAAAGTAACCTGAGCATTCAGCTCACACACCTTTTCCTCATTCCTATGATTCTCACTTTGCAATTTCAAGACTGTCCGAATCAACCTGTTCTTATGCTTCTTCTGATGCAACATAGACTTATCATCTAAATCATTTTTCTCTTTCATCCTCAAATTCTCAGCTTTCATGGCATCATGATGTGCTACCATCTTTGTTACTTCTTCCTCCAATCTATGTATTTTATCCAGCAAGCAGTTTACAAATAATGGATGAATTACTTAACCAATTCGATAAGACCTAGGTAAATTAACTTCAACAGACTTGTCCTTAATCGGAGGATCGACCATAGGGTCAATCTGAAGATTCCTATCAGACACATGAGGACTATTATCAGCATGGTTTATGATAGGCTCATGATCAAAGTCAAGGCCATCATGAAGCGAGATAGTTTTCTCTTCCTTGTCATCTAGCACAATTGTTTCAATGTCTATGTTCTTACTCATAGAAGACTTAATGGCACTGACCTTGGCCACCATACTCCTCGTAAACCTGCCAGTAACCTTAACATTTGGCCTTTCCCCCTTCTATTTTTAGGTATCATCATTTCATTTCGGCATCAGAGGCGACATGTTTAAATACTTCCTCATATGCTTAGAAGGCATAGGAGTACTAGGACTACACACAGGAGTGGGAACAAGATCATCGCGGACACTGGGGCTTACCCAATCATCAGGGTTTGACATAGGCTCATGTACAGGTGAAGCTGAAACTCGACAAGGCTCTTGATGTCTTACACATTCTTCAACACAATCGAATTGACAATGGAAAAATGCCAAGAAGCCATTCTATTCGAGAAAATCATCCCATGACCAATTTTGTTTAGACAACTCTCTTTCTACCAATATCCTAACCAGGCCATGGTGAAACAGACTCCGACCGATGTTCTTTGGCCCCTTCTTAATGGCCGAAGACATCTTGGTCATGCTTTGAACTAAATAATAGGACAAATTAACAGGAAAACCAAGAAAAACAACCATCAATCGAAGATGATAGACATAAGCCGAGAAAAGATGACCCTCACAGGTCACATACCTGTGAATAATGTCTAGAACCGGTCTCCATTCTTTCTTGAAATATCTCCCCGATACACCGGCTCTAAAGGACACATCCTGGAAAGGGTCCTTCAACATCTGTCTCCATTCATTTAGCTTCATCCGCTTGTATTTGAACCATCGTTCACCTGTCAACGGTAGTCCGGTATCCAAAGCAACTGAATGCTCATCAACCCTGAATTGGAAGTCAACCACCTTAACCCTAGCATCGGCCAGCGACAAAGCAAATAACCTAGTCACCTCAAGGTTTGAGTCTATAAACTTGACGATGAATGGAAACCATCCAACTGCTTCAACCTTGGCTAAGAGATCAGGGTTGTCATTAAGGAGTTTCATGTCACTGGGTTCGACCCTGACCACCGGAGCCATAGCTACGAGCGCAAATGCACGCAGCTGAACACAGAAGAGATGCCACAAATCGAAACAGGACAGTAAGCTAGAGAGCAAGCATTCAAGATGCAAACCAAGCAGAAAACACAAGCAATGAAACCCGACTCTCTCATAGACAAAATGCAACATGAGCAAACCCAGACAAGAGCCCTGTAAACTCGTCATGGGAAGAGGAATACCTTATCTGATGATGGGAAGAGGCAATCAAGATAATAGAAAGTGATGGCGAAGACTCCAAACTAGACTCGTATTGCCATAATTTATCTGATGCAGTCGAGATACAATCACACCTTAAATGAATCACAGGTGTTCAATGAGCAGCTAGCCACGATGCTGAGCACATACTTGCAATTGAATGTCATTTGCAGAGCTATGCATGAGTGTAATGATACCATATCAATCTGCAATCTAGTGACACGAATCGAAACAACCAGAGGGAATGGACCTTGGGTGTTTAACGTCAAGCTTACCTTATAATAATTTCAATCTTCAAAGGTGGCGAACATATGACACAATATAAACCATCAAACCAACACCAAGCCTTCATGATATGAGGCATATTATAAAAATCGAAATTAAATACTTATGGTAAGATCAAGTATGGTTCGGAGAATAGAGGATGAACTTGGGATAAGGCACCCCTGCATAAAATATTTAACCTTTGATGTTCTAGGACCTTGTCCAAATTTAAAATTAACCAATCAAACAAACCAATTACTGAATATTCAAATGAGGCTTAGAGTGAGAGGCCTGAAAACCAAAGCATTACCCCTTAATTCAAAAGGTAAACCCATTCAAAATAATGATTTCAATGTAGTGATTTTTATCAACTAACCATGATTCACAAAGGTTGTAAAAAAAATGAAATTTCATCGTTTCAGTAGCTTAGGGAATGCGATTGTTTCAGTAGCTTCAGATCATGTAAATTGAAATAAGAAATTCAAATATTTCATCAAACAAAATTTTACTGGTAAATTTTGCACATAATTCAAAAGAAAATCATCGATGAATGTTTTCATCAAAGTGCAGCAGTATTTTTCTTCAATAACAGAGATTCAAATGTCTTCTTCTATTTCAGCAATATGACGAGATGAGATATTAGATATCTCATGAACTTCCGGAGCATCACGGGAAGGAGTCACTGGATGGAGACTTTCTTCAATTCAAATTGAATGTGTAGAATATTCTACTTCATCTTCAGCTTGAACAACTTCATCAAAGAGAATAGAGGCTGAGAATTTTGAGTAAAAAAATCTTGTGGTGCTAGATGTGATCTCCAAAGTGCTGTTATGATCCTCATTGTGCTTTCCAAAGGTTTTGTCCAATTTTGTCCAGACTTCCTTTGGGTATTCAACAAAACCAATAAGGTAGCGCAAGCTAGGAGAAAGGGCGAGACATATTGCTCCAAAATCTCTATCACCGTCATTTATCTAGTCATTCTCATTCTTAGAAGACTCTTTTCCAAGTCCAATAGACATCTCATAGAGACCTCATCTCTTCAGAGATGCAATCATCTTCAACTTCCATTCTGAATATCTTGTGAATGGGGTGAGAAGAGGGATTGATGAGTCCATTCGAAGTTGTACCTATTAAAACCTTCAAATCAAAATAAAAGGGGCACCATAAGGTCGGAAATCCTACACATTTTAGTCTTTCATCACACCCAGCATAGTCAATGAAGCAAGCTTGATCAACAAGTTCTTTACTTGGGGTATTAAGTGGTAAGACTTGGCTTCTGGTGCAGTGTTGGATTTTTGAGCTATTGCTCAAATTTCATGCAGAAATCTATCAAAAAGATTGTTTTTGAGAGATAGAGCTTCATCCCACCATAAGCTCTGATACCATATTAATCTTGCACATTGATCTAGGAACAAATAATCAATCTCATCAAGAAATAATCAACAAATAACTCAGAAATGGTGTTAATCAGAACCAGAATGGTTTCCTCTCTATATATTCAATAAACAATGAATAGTTACAATAACAATGTCAAGCAATAGCTTGAATCAATTAGGAGTTTGAATACCTAAGGATGTCATTTGAATTCAATGAGTGAGTCTAGCTTAACTGATTGTAAGCCATTGGTTCACACTCTATTAACCACCTAACCAAAACCCTAATTGAATCACCAAACCCTAAGTGAAGTCAGAGTGCAATAAATGACTAAATATCAACTAAAAGAGATCAAACACATGTCATATCAAGCTAACCATCAAGTTCTAGTTCTTCAATGACTTCAATGAACCCCGATGAGGTTAACTCAAGCTGAACTGATCATCAGAAGTTGGTAGAGGCACCCCTGTTGACTCTAGATCATTAAATAATAATAGATAATCATTAAATAATATATTGAATGAGAGGAGGTGCCTTAACTGACTTGTTGAACTGATTGTAACCACCAGTTAGCAATTAGGTGCATTAATATCACTCAGGTCACCCCCGGAGTGCTGCAGTTTGCCTCCTTGACTGTAGGAGAAGGCTAAGTTAGCCTCCTTGACTGTAGGTAGGCATGGGTGTCATTAGATGATGTCAATTAATTATCCATTGATGTCAATTAATGTCAATTATACTTATTATAGTGGTTTAACTAGGCCAATTTGACCAAAAAGAGTGGGTATGGTGGTGAATGTCTCCAACAATGACCTCACACATTGAGGGGCATCTGTTACAACCGATTTTACCACACATGGTGAATCACATTTTTATGGACTTCCTTGTCCCTCTGCAAACCCCTTAGACCCCATGGACTATTTTTGCACCTTTGATGTTTCTAAGATCATCCCTAAAAACATGCAAAAATTGCCATACATGACTTTTAAACCCTTTCTTTCGTATATACACAGATTTGACCCCTAAAATCGTGTACATCGAGATGTGTGCAAAACGACAAATTCTTTTGGAGTTTTCCTTAATGTGGATCCCACTCACTTGTCTCCTGGCCTTCCATATGCCTTGAGATTTCTTACATTTGACCTTTCATTACCCCATTGAAGAGCTATACAAGGAACCCTTTGGATACATTGAAGGCATGAGGAATTGAAGAGCAAGAAAACTATAGTCCATTGTTTCCAAAGCTTATACTTGAGTCTGCATCCCTTTGTCCCTTGGAGCACTTTTGTGTTCTTCCCAAGCTTTCCTTTTGCTTGTGAGCTTGCTATTGAGAGATGGAGGATTGAAGTGGTGGAGGCCCAAGTGGGGGACTCGGTTTCTCTAATTCGTAGACTTGCCGATAGAGGTCGTCCCTATTGTAGTCCTTGTTTTATATTAATAGAAATATCTTTTCCTATCCAATAATGTGTATTTGAATGAATATTTGATCCATGGATTATTTCAAATGCTTATATGTTATTGATTATATATTGTAGAGTAGGTCTAACACGATTATATATAGCATTCTTGTCTTGTTTATTGAATGTTGAGGAAGCAATTTATCAATTCAAGATGGAGTTGGAAATCTCAACAAGGATCTACATCAACCATCTAGAATAAGGTATGAATCAATATCCTTTAGTGTTATATATTTGGTTTCTCTTGCATATAGGAAAGGATTGATTTCTGGAGTCGAGCTGTCTGTTGTGGTACCCGAAGCCATTTGAATTTATCTCTGTAACACCTTCCCTATGATAATGAGCATTCCATGACTGTCCTAGAAATGACATATGCATATGGAAATTATGAAGTGATGTGATAGTGTTTACCAGTTTGTATCATAATAAAACATGAGAGATACAGTGGTATGATGTATGATGATGAACATGTTTTTTGTAGATGAATCAGTGACCTTGATGCAGTATACTTACAATATTCCGTATATGGTGATTATGGAAGTAAATGGTGATGGTATGATGTAGTGTTAAACAAGTAGTATGATGAGTATGATGTCTTGATATTACCCTATAATTAGACCTTGGTGTGTTGCAGCGGTAAAAAGTGATGAGTAGAGAGGCATGACTAGTAGTACAGAGTTGACATGGGTGAAGGTTGAAAAACTATATTGAACCAACAATATTGATGGCAGAAACAGTGCATTGATCAGTGGTTGATCAACAACATGATATTCCATAGTAGAAGACATGATGACAGAGGTTGATGAACAACAACAAAGATTGTCTAGCAGTGATGAATAGTGTTGACCAACAGAAGATGAACTGAGAATATTGAGAAGAGCTTTGCAATAGTGTTGAGCATATTGATAAATAGATGATGATGATCAGAGATGGTTGAGCAGTAGATTGATGACAATATTGGATTGGCATCAAGCTTGAAAGTTCTGAATTGCACTTTGGGATTGAACTCCTCAAACCCTTCTTACCAGGGTCTAATAAAACTAGGCAGGGTCCTGGATGAAGAGTAGGTGCTCTTTGTATCAGTAGGCGCTGATTTTACCTCACAGTTGTAGTCGTTCCAAAATAAATACAAAAAGATTAAAAATCATATGGTGTTGTATTCTATTATGCTATGGTTCTTGTTATGACTCCATGATTCAAATGCTTATGATCTATAAATGATGAAGTAGTATATGTTTATGAAATGATTATGTAAATGGTAGAATAATGCATTGATGAATTAGTTGTTGATTGTTAAAATTGAAAAAGTAATAAAGACTACACACACAGATTCACCCCCCCCCCCTCTATGTGCCTCGTGTGTCTAACATGTAGTTGTAATAGTATCCAATGTACTCTATCAATTCTGTACATCTACCGGAACCGATGTTTATGCCATCCATTGAAAACAACCCCAATCCATGTAATGATTCCTATGCAATTCTATATATCCTCACATTCACACAAAAATCAACATTGACTTGAGGAAGATCCCTTAGTACCGTTTGTTTCACCATATTTTTGTACCTTAAGGGTACCTCAATGTCTCCTATTGTCTCTTCATCATAGGAACATGGCCCCCTTCATGCAAGAAAAAATTCCATGCTTTACTGAATTTTCTTCTCATCTTCTTACATCTAGTTGAGCTAGCCCTTGTATACCAACTAGATGTCTCACTTTCCTCTAGCCTTCTTAAACTCCCCTCGCTCAAGGAAGACAAGTCTGACAAATACCTATTTGGTTCTACCTACACCATGGCCAGAAAAAACTTATCAAATAAGATAAAAACACCAACAAAAACTTGGATAGACTTATAAGCATGACATAATAGTGATATCATTGTCTTGAATAATATCAATAATTCCCTAGTATAACAGTTCATCACATAGTCCTTTAACAAGAGATAGATATCAAGTGGTTCCATAGCTAATGCTTCAACCAATTTATCTCAAAATACAAACTATGTTTTTGACTAAATTTGTAGGTGTATTTTTTTTAATTTATTTTGTTTCCTCACCAAAAATATAAAAGACCCAGTTTACAGATATCAATATATATAATAAAATGATTTGCTAATATTTTTTAACTTTTTTTCAGAAGAAAAATGGGTGTTCCTTGATATTCATTACTAAATCAAAGGTAATATGTACATAGTCCTGACAATAAGTCATTCTAGACGTGAGTGGAGATAAGTATCAAAAAATTTCCCAAGGGGAGGGATGAAACCACAATATCAATATGACTGAAGTAGCAATACCACAGGGAGAAAATAAGGAGACTAAACATCTTATCTAAAAAGGCATCGAGGGTGGAGAAAACACACCCCTGGGTGATGAAAACAAAATCTATATCCTTTACTAAAACAATAAATATATTATTGTATCCCATAGTCGAAAGAGCCAAAAAATACTATGCCACATAAATCAAAAAGATCTTAAAAGAGTTGTATCATTCCTTCCTCAATGATTTCTCCTTCTAAAAGTTATCAGAAGGAGAGGAGGCCAACCTTCATATTCAATGCTTCCTTGAATAAACGGTCCACACTCATATTTTTCTCCCTATAGACATGCCTAAAGTCAAATAGCCCATGAATTGAAGTCGTCAGAAAAAGTATAGCATATATGTCAAATTTAGTGGATATCTGTCGACAAATTTCACTACATAGATGTTCAAAATCTGTCGAAGTCTCCTTCATAGAGGCCAGATAACCAATGGATTTATATCATTAACTTGAGGACTTATAAGCATGGAATTTTAGTAACATCAATCTCTTTAGAAACATATTTGATAGACTTATAAGCATGACATCATAGTGATATCATTATCTTGAAGAAAATCAATAATTCCATAGTTTAACAGTACATCACATAGTCTGGTAAAACGAGATAGATATCAATTGGTTCCATAGCAAATGCTTCAGCCAGTTTACCTCAAAATAGAAACTACGCTTTTTCCAAAATTTGTAGGTTTATATTTTTTAATTTATTTTGTTTCCTCACCCAAAATATTAAAGACCTAGTTTATGGATCTCATTACAACAAAGCTGGTGACAATTAGATTGGATATATCCATGGTAGCTTAGCT
>LPNX010920837.1:244908-287782 GCA_001517045.1 Pseudotsuga menziesii | reverse complement strand
GGGGTCGGGGGGTGGTGGGGGTGGATCCTATACTATTATTTAAACAATCTTTCCAAAAGTGTAAAAACGAATTTGAACATAATAATTTATCGTGGAACCCAATAAGGTAAACCACCAACTCTTTCCTATTATATGCAAAATTTTGATTTTACAATATACAATAGAAGATGATGTCCCTTCTTTTGGATCAACACCAACTAATCAAGATGCACCCACACCCTCATTCACTAGCACCAAATGGTAGGAGGAAACAAACCCGTATTTAGTCAACTACTACTGACAAGGAGCACCTACTCCTTTTGCAGGAACCAACCTGCCCTCGCAGCACCCTTCCACCCTTAAATGTGATGACCAATACACAAATATTAGAACATCGGTGACATGGTTACTTGGTCTTTGTCTCCTTGGATTTGGACAAAAAGACACTTTATTCTCATTTTAAATTTTTGTTTAAATACTTTCCAAAATATCCACACATCCGCATTTTTCCCTCTTGGATCATGACTGTTGGCTATAGACACATCCATTCATCATCTAACCTTTAGCCATCGCAATGTTTCATTGTTCCTTTGCACTAGACACACCATTTCATCCTTTCTACATCCTAGAATCCATTTCTATAACTCTATTAATTTTTTTCTAATCCTTCCGCACTTTCGATCATGTGGATGATATTTCTACACTTATCTTTCTGCCTCAAAAGCTCGGCACCATTGATCTCCTTCATGTTTTTTGTGACCTTCGATATGAGGATGAAATCGGATTTCAGCACCAAACATTTCAAACTACAGAAGGGGGAAACCAGAAACTCAACTTTCCAATTTTTCAGACTTTCTCCTTTCTGCCTTTCCACTCCTGCAACGCTCCTTCTACCATTATCTTTTTGCACTTCAGAATGTGAAAAATAGAAACTCAACTTTCCAGTTTTTCAGAATTTTTACTTTCTTCCTTTCCGCTCTCATAACTATCCTTCCACCGTTGTCTTTCTGCACTTGTATTTTCCATAGGGTGGAATGCAGAAGTCAGAAACTCAATATTTCCAGGAGTGGGCATATGTTCTTCCTCTTTCTGGACTTTTGTTTCCACACATTGTTTTCCACACTATGGAATGCAAAAATTGGAAACTCAACATTTCCAAGAATGTGCATATGTTCTTCTACTTTTTGGAATTTCCTTTTTGTACTTCCTTTTCCACACCGTGGAGTGCGGAAATTGGAAACTCAACATTTCAAAGAATGAGCATATGTTCTTCCACTTTCTAGAATTTCCTTTCTGCACTCCAGAATGCAGAATTAAAAAACTACACGTTTCCAAGAACAAGCATATGTTCTTTTGCTTTCCGTACTTTCCTTTCTGCACTACCTTTTCCACACTGCTGAATGCATAAGTAAGGAACTCAATGTTTCCAAAGATGAGCTTATGCTTCTTTCTCTTTTCATTTTCCACACTAACTTGTCTGCTCTTTCCTTTCTGCACTACAGAAGGTAGGAATCGGAAAACACACATTTTCATGACTCTCACTTTTTTTCTGGTGGTTCCACAGCTGCACTTACCTTTCCACACTACGGAATGTGAAAATCAAAAATTGAATTTTCACAACTTTGAATTTTTGCACCCCGTGGTTTCACTCCCGCACTTCCACTTCTACACTGCAGAATGTGGAAGTCGGAAAATCAATGTTTCCAAAAGTATTTTTCATGAATATCTATTTTCTCCTTCTGCTTTCTATCTAAACCATTGATTTTTTTAGCAGATCATTTCTCAGCCACTTGAACTCGGTTTTTTCTAGAACTTTTGTCCTGTCCACTTTTCTTGCGGATCTACTATCAACCATAGATCTTCTTGTAGACTGATTCTTAGCTGTTTGATTTCAAAACTTTGGTGAACTACAACCTTTCCTCCTATGTTATGCATAACTAATCCTCATTTATTGGATCTCGTGCGTGATGATTCCTAACTGCTCATTTTAGAACTAATGAAGATCTTACAATAATGTCTTTACGGGTCTGCATAATGTGTTTGTGGAAATCCTTTGTGACTGTTTCAGTTAGTTTTTCTATGCCATATCATCATCTGTGAAATTCCATATCGTCATATATGACTTGGCATAATATTTTCCATTATATCTTTTGTTTATCCATTTCCATTCCTGAAATATTTGAAATCAATGACAATTATCATCCATGTTGCCAAAAATATCTCCCTTTGGCATTGATGGAAACACCTAAACCTTCTCCACCTATAACACCAATTACAAAGGATAACCTTCCTTCCAGCTCCATTATTGAGTCTGAATTTTTACTCCCCCTTAGTATGTGACTCCTTGATTTCCTACCCTTTTTCCATTAAAGGGTTAAATGATTGCCCCTGAATTTGATCACTATCTTTCGAGATACTAGTTTGGAAGAGAAACTACTCCTAGTCATTGTTTGGGATATTCAAATACATCTCTATTTAAGGGTTTAGTGAATATGTCTGCAATTTGTTCTTGATTTGGGATATATTCCAATTTGATGGTCTTCTTTTTAGCCTGATCTCTCAGATAGTGATATTTTATTGGAATGTGTTTTTCTTTGGAAGGCTGGACATGATTCTTGGAAAAAATTATAGCACTTGTATTATCATAGTAGATACCCATGGGTTCTTCAAACACTACTTTGATGTCTTGTAGAGTTTTTTTCATCCATACAACTTGTGCACAACATTATGTTGATGCAATATACTGTGACTTCAGTAGCAGACATAGGAATTGAGATTTGTTTCTTGATTGTCAAGGATACCAATCATTCTCCTAATAAAAATGCTCCTCCACGTGTACTCTTTTTTTCATCTACACAACCTTCCCAATCTGCATCTAAGTAGGATTTTAAAGAAAATGAATTCTTGCTAGGATACCACAATCCACGATATATGGTTCCTTTCAAATACCTGAAAAATATTTTTAGAGCATGAACATGAATCTCTTTTGGTCCAACTTGAAATCTAGATACCATACCAACAACTTGCTTGACATTAGGCCTTGAGGCTGTTAAATAAATCAAACTCCCAATCATTGATCTGTAGTGTTTTGGATATACTTCCTGGGATTCATCTTCCTTTCTTAGTTTGCATCCGGTTGTCATAGGTGTACAAATAGGTTAGAAATCTTCAAACTGGAATTTTTCCAGCATATCTTTAACATATTTGTACTGATGGATAAAGATTCCCCTTTTGGACTGAACTTTTTGAAATCTTAGAAACAAATTTATTTCACCAAGCAAGGACATTTCAAATTCTTGCTGCATCCTACTAGTAAAGTTTTACTCATTTTTTCATCATCGCTCCCAAATATGATATCATCAACATATACTTCCACAATAATCATGTAATCACCAATAATTTTACGGTAAATATTATGGTTTGTTGAACCTCTTTTGAAGCCTCATACCTATAAGTAAGAATCTAGTCTTGCATACCATGCTTTGGGTTCCTTTTTTAACCCATAGAGGGATTTCGTTAGTTTGCAAACATAATCTCCTTTGTCAGTTAATTGAAATACTTTTGGTTGCTCAATTAGACTTCCTCTTCTAAGTTTCCATTGATAAATGCTGATTTGGCATCCATCTGATATACTTTTAGTTTTTTTTTAGTTGGAAAAGGCTAAGAACATCCTAATTGCCTCCAATATAGCCAGAGGTGCAAAATTTTCTTCAAAATCAACTCCTTCAACCTGAGCATACCCTTTACATACGAATATGGCTTTTTTCTTGATTACTTGTCCATTTTCATTTACTTTGTTTTTGAACACCCATTTAGTTCCAATGAAATTATTATTTTTTGGTCTTGGAACCAATTCCCAACTTTTTCTTTTTATTTGTTCTAATTCTTCATTCATAGCTTTGACCCAACTTTCATCTTTGCATGATTCTTTGATTGAGCTAGGCTCAATACATGACAACAATGCTATCTATGTTTATAAATACACCACTTGTATTCTTTTTATACTCCTGCACTTTTATTTTCAATGACTTGGTGTTCAGAATAATTCCTTTGGACTATCCTGGAGAGTGTCTTTGTGTCTCTTCTAGGAGATTCTTCTTCTTCTTCTCGAGTATCATCCTATTCTTTTTTTATATCTATTTCATATCATTATAAATCTTCTTTTTCATGTGCATCTATTTGTGTACCAACTAGCTCATCATCATCCTGACTTCCACTATTGAGTATATTCTCTTGATGTTTGAACTTCTTTGTTTTTAAATCATCCACCTTAACATCAACATTCTCAACAATCTTATGTAATTTGAAATTGTAGCATCTGTATGCATTTTTGGTATAATAATATCCAAGAAATATACCTTCATCGAATCTAGCATCAAATTTCCCAAGATTCTCATCAAGTCTTTTGATGTAACATTTACTTCCAAAAACCTTAAAATATTTTACAAAAGGAGCTCTTCCAAACCATAACTCATAAGGAGTTTTATTATTATTTTTTTTGAGATGTCCTTTATTTAAAATGTATACTGTAGTGCTTATGGCTTCCCTCCAGTATCCATCAGACAGTTTTGCTTCATTGAGAATGGTCCTTGCAACCTCCTGAACTATTATATTCCTCCTCTTAGCAACCCCATTTCGCTGAGGTGTTTTGACAAAAAAAAATGTCTCTTAATTCGATGATTTTCAGAGAAGATACGAAAATATTTTGACGTGAACTCACCACCATTTTCTGATCTAAGACATTCGTGTTTTTCTTGTGTTTTATTTTCAACAAGAGTTTTAAAGTCTTTGAACTGGTCAAATGCTTCTGATTTTTCTTTGATAAAAAATAACCACACCATTCTAGTAAAATCATCAATCAACATCATAAAATAAGACTCTCCTTACATAATTTTTTTCCTTGTAGGTCCACAAATATCAATGTGAACCAACTCTAAGGGTTTTGAGTTTGAGTGTTCTTTTTTTTTGAACATTAATCTAGTCTGCTTCCCTAATTGACAATATCTACACATAGTATTTGAAGGATGTGTGATCTTTGGTAAGTTTCTCACTGCCCCAATATTTCTAACCTTCACTAGATTATCAAATTTAATTTTCCCAAACCTCCTATGCCATAACCAACTTTAATTCACTAAATTCATATGACATTTCTCAGACTGTCTCGTATTTAGTATGTAGACATTTTTTAGAGTTTGAGAAGAAACACCAACTAATTTTCCTGAGTTCTTCCTTCTTATCTCACATTTCTCAGAATAAAAAATGCAAATTTGTCCCTACTCACAGGTTTGGATGACACTTAATAGACTAGGTTTAAGGTTTTCTACAAGTAACACATTTTTTCTTTATGTTTTCCTATATTCACGCTTATTTTTCCAATAATATTATCTGAATCACTATCCCCAAATGTAACTTTACCCTTTTGTTTTTTAAGTTTGAAAACTTTTCCTTATCTCCTTTCATATGTTTTGAACACCCACTATCAACATACGAGAGGTCTCCTTTATCTTTTGTTCTCAAGGAAATAAGATATTCCTCTTTTGATGTTCTTTCTTTCCATAATATTTTTTTTCTCTCTAATATCCTTTGGTTTTTCTGAGACTTCCATTAACTTGCAATTTCTTGTTTTATGTCCATAGTTATGACAATTGAATCGTTCTAAATCCCTTTCTTGTAGGGGTGTAAATGAGTTATAATTTATGCTCTTAACTTGACTAACTATCTGATTGTTCTTGAAGTTATAGCTTTTAACCTTCAATATTTTCCTCTCATATTCTCTACAATTCATAGATTTGTGTGCTTAGTAAGAACATGCAAAAAAATAACCAAGGATAAATTGAGGATATTTGTTTTGATAAAACTTCTTTGGAAATGTCTTTTATCCATTCTTGATGGGTGAGAATGATCTTTTGGAGTTTTGAGGATTCCTTGTATTTTCTTCCTTTTTCTTCTTGAATGTACTAAGAAGAGAAGCTGCATAAGATTTTGGGCTAACTTGATTTTGTTCATGAGAATAACCTAGTTCATTCTTTTTACTTGGGTTTGTTTTTGTGGTTATAATCTCATCTAAAATTTTAGAACTATTTTCATATCTAATTTGAATAAATTTTGCATCAATCTTTTTTCTTAAATGAACTAATTCTGCCTCCATTCTTTCACAAATTAGTTGTTTTTCTTTAAGATATTTCTACATCCTTTCTTCTATCCTATTTTCATCTTGAATTTGGTGTTTCATATTGTTCATGATTTTCTTCATCTCCTTTTCTTTCTGTTCATGCACTTCCTATTGTTCAACTACAAAAAATTTCAGCTATCTATATTTATTTTCGTATCTTTTTAATCTGTCCAAAGCACTGAGTAGTTCTTCTTCCATATTAACCTCTACTTCATCTTCTAACTCTTCTTTATTCTCAATTTATTTTCTTTCATTAGACACTTCAATTCCTAGAAAAATGACTCCATCATCATTGTCACTAACCTCAGATGAATTGTTTTCTTCTTCTTCTTCTTCTTTAGAGTATAATTTTTTTTCCTTTGTACTTTTTATCATAGTGGAATTTTCCCTTTTTCTTGTATTGCTTAGTTTTGTCATCTTCATCCTCACATTATTCTTTGGGATAATGACACTTGTCTTGAAAGTGCCCAATGTTTCCACAATTAAAAAAATTGAAGGGATGCTTTCCTTTGTACTTCCCTGATCCTTTCTAAAGTTTTTTAATAAAATTGGCTTCTTCCACATCAAATTATTCATTATGGTGGGTCTGGGTTTTTTATTTTATTTTTTATTTTCTTGGTTACCTTGAAGGATGCTTCTTCTTTTGAAGTACTATCAATTCCTAGTCTTAGTTCATAGGCTACACGAATTCCATACAATTCATTTATGGTAAGTTCTCGTACCTTCTCTCGATCTTCAAGGGTGGATACTTTGGGATTATATGCCGTAGGAAGTGTTCTTAATACTTTTTGGACTATCTCATTGTCTGCTATCTCTGCTCCTAAACCTATGATTATATTGACAAGACTGTCAATTTTTTTGAAGAACTTTGAATTAGTTTCATTATCCTTCATTTTTAGACCTTCATACTGAACTCTGAGGGATTAAATTTTTGTATTTCTTACTTTGGAATCTCCTTCATATAACATTTCCAGTTTTTTTCAGAGCTATTTATCCCTTGTACAAGATAGTACTTTTGCAAGAACCTTTTTACTCAGTACAACTTGTAATGTATTTAAGGATTTTGCATGTTCCCAATATTTCTTCCTGTCTTTTGCTTCTGTGGGAGTAGTATTTGGAACATCATATCCTTCTTAACCTAATTCCAAAACTTTTATACCAATGGAAATCAGATAAATTTTCATTCTAATCTTCCAGAAAACAAAGTATTCACCATAAAATATGGGGACTCTTATTGACATCTTCATTTGCTAATCTATACTGGTTTTAAAAGGATATTCCTTCTAGCGGTTATGTGGTGAAGGAATCGACTCTGATACCAATTGTTAAATCAGGTCCTATCACTGAGAGGGTGGTGGGGTGAATCAGAGACTAAAATTTAAACAATATTCTAGCTATTGTAAAAAGAAATTGGAACACAACAATTTATCATGGAACCCAATAAGGTAAACCACCAACACTTTCTTATTATCTGCAAAACTTTGTTTTTATAATATAAAATAGAATAAGATGTCTCTTCTTTTAGATCAACACCAACTAATTAGGATGCACCCACACCCTCATTCACCAGCACCAACTAGTAGGAGGAAACAACCCCCTATTTAGTCAGTTAAGGTTGACAAGGAGAACCTACTCCTTTTGCAGGCACAAACCTGCCCTAGCACCACCCTTTCACCCTTAAATATGATGAACCATGAACACATATTAGAACATAGGTGACATAGTTACTTGGCTTTTGTCTCCTACGATATGGACACAAAAGACACTTTATTTTCGTTTTAAATTTATGTTTAAATACTTGCCAACATATCTACATAGCTACGTTTTCCCCCTTGGATCATGACTATTGGCTATAGACACATCCATTCATCATCTAAGATTTATCCATCACAATGTTTCATTGTACCTTTTCATTGAACACACCTGTTCATCCTTTTCACAGCCTAGAATCCATTTTCGTGAACCTGTTAATGTTTTTCTGATGCTTCTACACTTTCGATTCTATGGATGGTCTTTCTACACTTATCTTTTTGCCTCAACTCTTCTGCATCATCAATCTCCTTCAATATTTTTGTGCCTGTCAATCTAAGGTGGAAATTGGATATTGGATGTGCCTTTTTCAAATATAATTCCATGATTTCTGAACCAATCTTTCTGCACCAAACGTTTCACACTGCGGAAGTCAAGAACTGAAAACTCAACTTTCCAGTTTTTTGGAATTTTTCCTTTCCACCTTTCCAATCCCGCAATGGTCCTTCCACCATTACCTTTCTGCACTTCCAAAGGGATAAATCAGAAACTCAACATTTCCAAGAACAAGCATATGCTCTTCCTCTTTTGGGACTTTCCTTTTTGCACTTCCTTTTCTGCACTGTACAATGTGGAAGTCGGAAACTCAATGCTTCCAAGAATGAGCATATGTTCTTCTTCTTTCTAGACTTTCCTTTCCAAACTTTCCTTTCCACACTTCCTTTTTGACACTGCGAAATGCGGAAGTCAAAAACTCAATGTTTCCACACTTCCATTTCCGCTTTCTGTACTTTCCTTTTCTCACTTCCTTTTCTGCACTGCAAAATATGGAAGTAGAAAACTTAATGTTTCCAAAGACGAGCTTATGCTTCTTCCACTTTTTTCTTTCCACACTAACGTTTCCGCACTTTGGAAGGTGGAAATAAAAAAAACATAACTTTTCATGACTCCAACTTTTTGTTTTCGCGGTTCTGCACCCGCACTGACTTTTCTTCATTGGCCTTTCCACACTGCGAAATTTAGAAGTCGAAAACTAAATTTTTGTGACTTTGACTTTTTCACCTTACAGTTTCACACCTGTACTTGGACTTCCGGACTGCGAAATGCAGAATTTAGAAACTCAATGTTTCCAATACTATTTTTCATGATTATCCATTTTTCTCCTTCTGCTTTATATCTGAATCGTTGATTTTTTTTAGAGGATCATTTATTAGCCATTGGGTCTCGATTTTTTCTCGAGATTCTATCCTGTCCTATTTTCTTGAAGATCTCCAGTCGACCATCGATATTATTGTGGATTGATTCCTAGCCATCTAATTTCGAAACATTGTTGAACTACAAAATTTCCTCTTGTCGTATGCGTAACTGATCCTCATTCGTCGGATCTCGTTCAGTATGCTTCGTGACCATTTAGTTTAGAACTAATGCATATCTTACCATAATGTCTTTGTAGATCTATATAATGTCTTTGTGGAAATCCTCTGTTACTGTTTCTCTTAGTTTGTCTATGCCATATGATCATCTATGAAATTCCATATCATAATCTATGCCTTATCATCATATATTCCATTATATATTTTGTTCATCTTTGGTCATTCCTAAATTATTTGATATATATGACAATTATCATCCATATTTCCCACATAAAGAGTGCCTACCTTGATGGATATTTAGGAGGAGGTGTATGTGTATCAGGATTCACCTATAGAGATTGCAAGATGCACATAAATAACATATAGTGTGAATGTTTGAAAATGATCTTTACAAGTTAAAAAAAACCCAAGGTCCTAGTACATTAAATTTGATAAATATCTCACAAGATCTAGATTCAGAAGAAGTCCTTATGGTCTAAATATTGATGTCAAAATCTCAAGTTAGGGCATATTTATTTTAGTGGTATATGCAAAATATTTTATCATCAAAAGGAGTGAAGTTAGTGTCATTCAAAAGATAAAATATCAATTATGTAGTCATGTTGACACAAGTAATGTTAGCCTCTTGATTTTTTGCGTAGGTGTAGATTTTGGAATTCTTATATATAGTGCTATATTCAATTTTTTTTCCAAGGTAAATACCCTGGCACAAACCCTTGGTCACTTTCCCTTTTTGAGGATGGAACCAGCATGTTACTTATGGAAAGTGTGTAGGGGAGGATCCATCCCACAACCAAAACCACTAGATATACATGTAGCCAAGTATTCATTTACTAAACCTTGATTGTTCCTTTTAATCCAACGCAAAGAAGACACATATGTGGGAAGGATAACATAGAAAAGTTTATTTCATCTCATTTTCCATCCTTATTGAATGATGCAACATGTAGTAGTATATTCTAGTTTTTCAATGTTCCACTCATCCACTCCTCCATGGTAAGCATGAAGACAAGATAGGGCTTCATCCTAAACATGCACAACAACCATATAAATTCCTAACGGGATAGGACATCACCCTAAACCCTAATAGTAGCCTCTTGTACACTTATAACATCACTATATCCATCTCCAAGCAGACATAGCAGACAGCAATAGAATAAACCCTATCCAAGAAGCAGTATTGTTCTCAAGGGAAGCACCTAATTTGTCCACAGAGAGTCACGAGCAGGCCAGTATTGGTTCAGAGAGTCATGGGCATGCTTAGAATAGTCATAGACAAGCACCATACCATTCTGGATTGTTAAGAGAAGAACTGGGAAGGCTAACCCTGACCATTGGGAGCTCATATCCATTTTATGAAAGCCTCAACCTTATTACAACAATGAGACTCTTTCAACCAGTTGCTACAAAATACCAAAGAAACACATTTATAAAAAATAATGGTTTTTCAATAAGATGCACATTTTCTTTTCTAATGCATTTTTAGTGTATGTGGTTAGGACAAGGATTTTCATGCTAGTTATGCTTGACAAAGTATTTTTTAACTTCATATATAAGCTATATATAGTTCAAAGTTCCTCATTTATAAGTCATTTTATTGTAGAATCTAAAAGGCTTAAAGTCGACATTAATTATCCCAATAGTTTTTAATGTTGGTTACCCCCATGTCCAAGCCAGATATGTACCGAGGTACAAAAAAATGCTAAAATCATATATCAGAATAGAAAACAACAAGAAAGGTCAAAGATAGTGATTATGGTATGGTTCCATCTAAATTATATGGAAATGGATATGGATTTTCACTCCCAATTCTTCTCACAAAGTAAAAAATGCATATTGTTATGAAAGATTCAGATTTTGTGTGTTATGGGATTGGGGAAAGGCTATTTTATAGGCAAAAGTTAGGGTTTTTGAGCCCCACAATCATTCCTTTTATTTTGTGATTTTTAAGATATATTTTTTTCAATTGGAGGATCTGCAAGGTTTATTTTTCTGATAAGCTGCTGGTGCTTTTGAAACTAGAAATGAATCCTGATAAGGTATGAATTAGATCTACGGAAACATAAATCTTGAAGCATTCATAGGTGGATCCAGTAACATAGGGTATCATTATAAACAATATACATATTACTGATCTAATTGGAAATAATTATAAGCTAGAGCACGAATACCATACCATACCATACAATAATGCAATTATATATAAGTCTATTGTTTGTTAACCAAAATTCACCCATTATAAATTAGAGAACATGATTTAACTTTTAATGGAATGACTATTTCTATTTTTTATAAGTCTTCTATAGTTTTTGAAAATTTCACATTAAATAGTTAAATAACAATTCCTTGAAAATTGAAATATATCTTGATATAGTACTTGCTTTCTTCCTCTTTGTACTAGTATGTATTTATGTATATCATGGGGCCATTGATTTTGGAAATTTTATAGAGGAAAGTTCTTTCTATAGTGAAGGAATAATCCTGAGTTGACAAGGTCTCAAAAACTGACATCATTGTCTCTCGTTCTATTCTTTCTGCAAATTTTGCGACAGTAGGTCAGAAGGTTTGCTTTCAAACCATTACATTCTTTTCTGTACTCTCTAAATTTTCTTCAAATGTGAGATATTGAATAAAATTGCATGATAATATTTTAGAAGAAAAATAAATAAACCAGTTATATACTTATACTTATACTAAATTATGCTCTTTTTTATCATTGCTACAAGTTCCTTGGAAGATCTTTGGAAAAGAACTAGTTATTGTTCTCATTCACTATGTGTTTTTACTTGCAAAAATGGCACATGATGAATCCTCTTTCACAGTATGATACATGGATTGAGAAATAATTGTTTTAACAACAATAATTTGTGTAGCATACATTCATCAAACCTTCAACTGTTCAAGGGGATTTTGTGTTGTATTCATTAATATTATGTTTTAAAATATATGATCATGAATCCTAACACTCGTATATATTTATGTCCGGGAGGAAGAAAAGGAAAGTATTTTTGAATCAAAACGATGAAAAATTAAGGTATGGAATTGTTGATTATCATTTTAGTTTGTGATGGTATTTATACATATTAGATTTGTATTGCACACTATGTCTTTTAGGAAAATCAAGACTAGTATTGATTTTAGTTAGGAACTTTTTAGAGGTTGGATGTAATATACTGAACAATCAACATACTAAGAAATGAAATAAAAAGAGATTTTTTTTATCCATTTGGAAATGAGTTAAAATTTCTTTTAACATACAAATGTTTAGTTGTGTATCCAATATACAATCTATTGCAGTTTCTAATTCTAATAAAGACACATGGTTTACAATTAAATTTGGAGGATGAAGAGAGTTGCATTGCTTGTCACCTCCCTTTCTAACCTAGCCACCATTTAATTCTTTTTTTGCATATATTTAAGGCCATGGAAATTTCCCCTATTCTTGAAGTAGGCTCCTTAGTATTTCCTAAGGATCCTAGTTCTTCATATCCACTGAAACTAGTAACAAAGTATGCCCACATAGTCCCTGTTGATAGGGTTATGAAGAAGGTGGATTTTATCCTTGCCACTGATATTTTGGATTAGAAGCCTAGGATTTGTAGTTTTGTCCCAAATATACTCTTAAAGTGTTTTAGGGTGTTTTTTACTAATTCTTGTTTGTTGTTTTTTAGTTTTTTTCAAGCAGGTAGAGACGCACTTTGGTCACATTTTGAATATTTTGATAACCAAGGGGCTCATTCTTTCTTCTACCTTTTCTAGTTTAATAAAAAATTGTAATCCTTATGGATCCTATTTATAAAATACCAAAGGAAAAACTCATAATTCCTAGCTATTGGATGTTAATTAATATAATACATTTGAATTTTTGTACCATTCCTTTTTATTCTAAAATAAAAAAACTATTCTTTGTAGAATTTTTACAATTACCATGCCTTTGTAATTGCAGTGATAAACATGGAACACTTGAATAAAATTAACATGCTTGCCATTCAAGTTTTAAAATAGCTATAAGCACTTGGAATGACCAATTTAGCAAACTTGAAAGGATCGGATAAAGCATGATAAAGTAGGTTTTAAATATTGATAAATCATCACAAGGATTTTAACTTGAGGTTTTAAAATATTTTTAATGGTAAAATAGGATATATCATTGAGTGTAATTAATTCAATCACAATGGGTTCTGGATTACGAAAATAGGGTGCATTGTGGTTGGGAAATCCAAACTAGAAAGAATAACAACTAAAACAATTCAAACTCAGGTTTTAGAAAGAAATTGATAGTTTGGAACAAGGAAATTTGAAACCTTAGATAAACAAAAACCCTCTAATTTGGTGCCTCATGTTAATTTTGAAGAAAATATACTTGCTCTCAACACTGCACTTCATTCACCATCCTTCACCAACTGAAACCATAGAAACCACTTTANTATATATATATATATATATATATATATATATATATATTGCATATTGTTAAATGTATCATTAGGTTCTTGTTTCTACAAGGCACCCAACTATTTTCTCAAAACAATAGGCAATCCTAAAAAGAAAACTGTTAAAAAAAGCAGTGACATGAAACTGCTTTCATATCACCCAAACAGACTTCTTGATATTGTCATTGATATTTCCAACTTGCAAGGACCAATAAAATGCATACATCATTTACATGAATACCCCTTATCATTGGCTCTTGGAAGAAAATAAAATAATTCAAAAATAGTTTTTCAAATACGGTGAATTTGACTCTAGCAAATTCCAATTACTATGAAGACTTGGATGCACATGTAATGGAACTAGTGTGACAAAGTCTAGATGGATATTAAGTTTTAACCCTCTGAATACACTAGACCTGTGGCTCCTCGTGAAAGAAAACTACAAAAAATAACAGTTTCTCAAATACAGTGAAACTGACTCTAATAAACTCTAATTACTTTGAAGAACTGACAATGGAAAGTCTAGATGGATCTTACCCCTCTGAAGACCCTAGACCTATGGGCCCTGGAAAAAGAAAGCTAGTATAAATAAGAGTTTCTCAAATAAGGTGAAACTGAGTCTAATAAACTCTGATTACTATAAAGACCTGGATGCACCTGTAATAAACATGACATTATAGATGCATCTTACCCATCTAGTTGTGTAGGAAATCTAGGGGTTAACAATGGTGACTCAAGGGGGTGACATCCTCTTGTAAGGTGTTGATAACCATGAAGTATCTATAGTCTGAGGCTCTAAAAACTTATTCATGGAAATTTTTCTGCATCAATTTTCTTGTCCACTTCACAATGGAGTCAAATGACGCTGCATCCACTAACCAATTGGAAAGAGAACCAAACCACGCATTCCCATCTGCAACTGCAAGCTGCAACACACCTAATATGTACACCTGTCCTGTTGGAAAATGCACTAAATTTGACAATTAGGAGGAAGCCACCTGGTCACATGCGAGGATTGGATAATGTTCCATAACTCAACCTTGGCCTGAGCAAGACTACATTCAGGCCAAGAGGAAGAAATCGTTATTCTTATTGTGTTCCCGTTGGCAGGAAACAACCCTCTAAATTTTTCTGCTTTGCTAAATAAAATGATTAGTTCTCTTCTATGGTTTATCACAAAAATCATATAAGAGTGCCTTCAGAATCTTTGATTCTGAAGGTACTCTCAATTAAAGAAGAGTTAATGATTATACTGGAAATTTAGGAAACACTTTCATAAATTTAATAAAATAGGAGTTGTTAATGTTTTAATTTTATATATATAATCAATTCTCATTATTATCAATACATCTGATTATATACTGATTCAATATATTTAAATTATAGTCTGCTAAATAGTTCTTTGGATTAAAATGAAAATGCATTTTGAACTTGTTACAATTAGGTTTTATTGAATTCTTTTGACAAAGTATTCATCATTAGTTTTTGTAATTTATATGATTAGGGTTGATGAATTAATCTAAATACCCTATTTTAACCCTAATAATATATTTTACATCAAGAATTTATCTTTTAAATACTATGCCATTTTTATGTACGGGAAGTTATATATAGGTTTCTCAAATAACCAAAGTTTGTATGTCATTTCAAATGTTATAAAATCGTTTTTTTATATTCACAATAATCAATTTTAATATAATTTTAGTTTTTGACAAAATTCTCCATCCGAGCAAACGTTGCAACAGGTCATATGATGATTTGGATTCAATGAGTTTATCGTATGATTCAAAACTATATAATTTACTCCTTGAATGTATTACATGCATAAAACATGGTTTTGAACATTTGATTTATCTTCCAAGGTTGATTTTGGTGCTTGGTTGGATTTATGAAACCCTAGGAGACACCATTGCTTGTAATGACAACTTCACAGCATCAGGTTGTAATAGTACAATTACTTCCATGTATGATCCTTTCCTTTTCACGTTTGTTAGTCATGGGTTTTCTATAGGATACAAATGATTATTTTGTTAACACCTATTCAAAGAATGTTAATATGGAATAATTACCTTGGTCAGATGTTTTCATATTAATGTCATCCTATTTGATAGTCATTTTACATTCATGAAAAATTTTCATTTCGAATATTTCATAATGATTTCAGATAACATCAATTTATTTGATGAATACCTGTGGTGGTTTGATGGTGAAGTTCTCACATGTAGAAAACAATCTAGGGTAACTCTTTACCTCTTCCAGAATCGTGTAAGGGTTCATATTTTGTCTGTTTATTCACGTATCCTTATTCCTTCAGTTTTTACAATGCCTTTTAATCCTTTGTCAAAGAAAGAAGTGATAGTTGAACAAATGGCTCCCTTAAGTCGCTTTGAGCTTTCTGGTCCTGATATGTTAGAAGCTGACCCTGAAGTTCTTTCCTTCTTTGAGAAAGTTGGCTGTAAACTCTTCTTTTGGGGTTTCACTAGACACAATGAGGAAGTTACCAAACAATTTGCATTGTCTTTTGATGGAAATATTGCTCAGATAGGTGATTTACAGCTAGTCATAGATGAAGAATTTATTTCAAAAGCCACAAAGCTGCCTTGGACTGGTGAACATTGGTTCAAAGGGTCAGGAATAGACAAGAAAAATTTTAAGCAGTTCCTTCTTCCATTATCAAAGGAAGATGAACACCTTAAATTCAGCTTTCCTATAAAATATTTGAAGAATCAATTGCATGCTCCTTTTCAAGTCATTTACATGTATATTTCTTGTGACGGTACTCAAATGTCCAGTTATATCATCTGAGAATTTTAATGGCTCTTAAGGGTTTGAAATTGAAGTTTCCCTACTTTCTACTTCATAGTTTGCATAAAATGGCTATTACGGTTCAACATACTATTAGTAATCAAGACTGAAATATTTTTCATCATGGCTTGATCAAAATGTTAGTTCAGTATGAGTTAGCTACAATAGGGAAAACTTGGGATGAATTCTTAAAATAAAACGAGTTCAAGTTTACCCAATTTTTTCCTACCTGCTTACCCAAGACTCGTGAAAAATGAAGAATACCTTGTGAAGGAGAAATAAAAGAAGGGACTGATCATATAGCTGACCATGAAGGGTTGGATAAGCTTTGTCTGATAGTTTAAAATGAGAAATTTTATACTTCAAACCCTCCTGAGCAACCCAAGAGGGAAAATCAAGTGGGAGAGGGAAGTAAAACAGTTTTCGAGACGCATTATGCTAAATTAAGAGGTGAATTGTATCCTAAGATAATGGAAGAGACAGAGAAGCATGAGTTAAAAGGGAAAAATTTGGAAGGTGACAATAAACTTGTTTAACTAAGCATAAGAAAATATGAAAGAATAAATCGAAGGTTTACTGGGAGTATGATTAGTCTTTCAGTTCTAAGAACCATGGGACAAAGTAGTGAATCCATTGTTGTTGAAGATAACAATGATAACAAGGATGAATATCCTACTCACAAAACCCCAATTAATGACTTTGAACAAGAACAGAGTAACACTCATGATAATTTGGTGGTATCTCCTAAAAGAGTCATGAAAGATGATTCACCATTACCATCACAGTCTCAACATGAAGCTCGACTGAAGTCGCCATTGAATGATGAGGATTCTCCAGAAGAAAATTCACAAGCAGTGAATTAGTCAATCAAGTAACATAAGGTTGATTGGTTAAAAGGAATTGAAGAAGCTCATGATATGTTAAAAACAGAGTTACAACAACAAAAAAATGAATTGATTGTGTGGGTAGACCGATTGCAACAGATGAAAGACAAGAAGGATAGATACAAAGAAGAAAATAAATTGTTAGCTGCAACCAATGAGAAACTGCTGAAAGATGAAAATGTCCATGAAGAAAAAATCTTGAAACTTGGGGCCAAGCTATCAGAAGCCATGAAATCTATCAAGTTACAAATCGCAATAACTTAGTCTATTTTTATTTATTGTGATTTCAATTTTGACAGGTAAATGTACAATTTTAATGAACATCCTATAGAATCAAACATTATGTAGGATCGTTCTACATTCTTATTAAATTTTCTTATTATAATTGTTTGTTACAGGTATGCTCATGATATAAATGCATCAAATGGAATGAAGATGGTTAGTTTGATCAGTATGTGTTTTTTTAGGCTACTTCATCGAAGGGAAATGAACTGTGCATTAATAGCTAGCATATAGTTATGATGGTCACGCTTTATCTATTCATAGTTTCCAGGTGTTACAATTAGTTGCTGTTTGATTTCAATGTGAACAAGATACTTTTCAAAGAGAGGGGCATGATAATGATCTATTGCCGGGTGCATCGTTGGATAATGTTTTGATCATAAATAGGTTCCATATATTTCATAGATAGAAGACTTTAAAATCTATTTTTAGCTATCAGTTGCATAGAGTTAGGGATGTAGTTATCAAAGTTTTATTATAAAAACTATGAAAATTGTTGTAGTAAAGGTCGATGGAGTATTGAAGGAAAAGACTTATTGGAAATTTAATTATAGTTTCTAGTTTTAATTTCTTTACTAGAGTTTCACCTTCGTGGAGGATTGTGACTAGAGTTCTCAAACTGGTATCAATGCTTGTTACTATTTTGAAAACTTAATATATATATTTTGATATACTATTTTCTCACCATACATTTTATGCAATTGTATTGTGATATAATTGTATTTATTATATAAAATTATACTCTCTTTGCACAATATTGATGTTTGATTGAGAATATTGCTGAGTTTTGTTAATTGATATTTGTATTGATAATTGAGATTTGGTAATAAATACATTTCATATTTATTTTTTATTTAATTTGTATTTTATACAATGTTTTCATGAATAAATATAATCATGTTATTCAAATATTCAGTATTGAACATTAGTTTTTAATTAATAGGCCATCACAGAATAAATTAAAATTTGTTGCCTATTTTAATTTTCTGTTGTTGTTCATATTCAACAAAGTGATTTTAGGATAATAATTTAATTATTTTCATTTTAATTGTTATTGATTATCTCTTTGTTTATTTAAATCATTAATTGATAATTAATTTAGTTTTCCCAGTTGCTCTCAGCTGAGATAGGTTAGTCACCTAGTTTTAATTCATGATTTTGGTTTGTCCTAGATAGTTATTAAATTAGATTTAATTAGATTAGTTGGTTTTAAGTTTAAAATTAGTTCTTCACTTTAAAGAAATTAAAAAACAAAAACCCAAAATAGGAGACTTTCCTTAAGAAAGCATTTTAGGATAACCTACACTTAGAAAACTAACTCCAGGATTTATTTTAAGCAGTAATAAAATTTAGGACAAATTTTTACTGACTTTTTATGTTCTCCTTAAGAGGATAAATTCAGTTGGTAGTAGGACAATAACCTATGATATTTTGCGATTCCAAACAAACCGGGTGGTGTTCTAAGAAACTTGTGTGGGCTTAATCTCCTTAAGTTGGCTGAGTAAGAAAATATGGCCAACAAATGGCACTAGAAGGAGGGCATGTTAACGGTTAATGACAGGTAGAAATAATTATAAATCTTCAACCATTCAACAACCTCCATTGCAATCTGAAGTTAGTAGATCACCATTCATAGAAACTGTTAGGAGCATCCTTGAGTGAGACCACATTACATCTCCATTCACTCCTAAACAGAGTACTCAAACTTTAGAAGAATGATGTCATATTCTTACGAGAGCATATGCTCATCAAATTGGTTTAACACCAATAGACTATGGTCTACCTAGAAAACAAAGGCATAATCCTCAATTGAATATAATTACTCAAGATTCAGAAAAAGCTGATAGAACTTTGAGTTATCAAGTCTGAAGTCTTCATAGAGAAACTGTTAGAACAAATACTGCTAGAAGATTGACTTCTGTAGGTGGTTTTGATCAACCATCTTCTCCTCCGGAATCACCACCAGATAGTTCAAGGTCATCTAATTTAGGGAGTTCTTTATATTCTTAAGGAAGTCCTATGGTTGGAAACATACCTACAGGAGGAGAAGGTAACCCTCAACCTAAACCTCCACCCAATACACGACTTCTTTGGTTGATAACAGCTGTTGTAGCTATGCCTGGTGTATGACATCCTCTACCCAAACATTTCGATAAACTTCTTCTGAAGTTTAATCCAGATAATAAGGAACATGCAGAGGTGCATGTAGATAAATTCATGTTAGCCGCCCAAATCATGAACGTTCAACATGAAGATAAAGTTTGGCATTTGTTCCCTTTAACTTTTGGAGGGAAAGCATCTACTTGGTATTTTTCATTAGTCTAAGGATCAATCACAAATTGGGATGAATTCAACAAGGCTTTCATAGATAAATTTAGGGAGGATAAAACACCTACTCTTTTAGCTCTTGAGTTATCTCGAAATAAAATGGAACCTAAAGAAAGAATTAAAGATTTAAATCAGAGATTTCTTACACTGAAAAATAAAATTCCTGTTGCTTTTCAACCACACGAGGATATTGTCATTGAAAATTATACTTTAGCTTTACCAAAGTATCCTGGGATGTTTGTTAAAAGAGCAGGTAAAACAAAACTTATTGAAACTTTTGAGGAACCTATTGATGTTGAGAAGGATTCGATGTCTTATGAACCTGATAGAAGTGGAAAAGTTGATACTTTTCCTCGTAAGAAAATTGAAAGACCTAATTTGGAAAAAGATAAAGCCTTTGATGTAGAACAATTACATAATTCTATTTGAGCATTAACTAATGAAGTTGTAGGATTAAAGAAAACTAATTCTTAAAATGCATCTTCTAGAGGGTATTTCCTAAATCAGTTTAGATAGAATGCTAACACTAATAATAAGACCAGTTCACCTCCTTATATAGCAGTAAATGAATAAATATTTATTACTATTCAAGTAGACTTATATTTATTTGAAAATCCCTCAAATCAAGAAACTATAGATAATGAAGAGGAGGAGGAATCTCAAAATGAAGAAGAATTGGAAGAACCTCTACAAGTAAATGGTCATTTCTAGGATAGTCTAGTAAAATATTATGAAGGTAGAAGTCCTCCTTCAAGACAACATGCCTACAATACTCGTAGTAGAACATTGACAAATACTCCTAGAGCATCATCAAGTTTTAACCTGAGTAACGATAACAATAATTCACAACCAAATAAATAGACTCAATCTGTCAAACAAACTCAACTTGTATGACTAGTCAACCTATTCAAAATGCTCCAAAGTTGGATTTACAATATGATATAATTGAATATTCAAAGAAGAAATGTGCAAATATTAGTATGTATGATCTTCTTCAAATTTACCCAATCCCTAATAGTCCTATTATAAATCCTACCATGAGTTCCATAATTCCTAATGCGAAGCAAAATCTAGTTGCTAATAGTTCCAATAGTGATTTAACACCAACTGATAAAGGAAAGTTAGCAGCGGATAAAGCTTCTCCAATAGGAAAAAAATCAAAATCAACAACTCTTCCATTCTTTCTTACCTTTGATATTTTTAATAGGAACGCTCATAATTGCATGGTTGATTCTGGAGCATCTTCCAATGTAATGCCTTTGTCTATGTGCAAAAGGTTAAATGGAAAGTATGTTCCATCAAATTCACAGATTAGTCAATTAGACAGGACGAATGTGAGAGTTGTAGGAGAGACGAAAGATGTTCTAGTTACAATTGCTTGTAACCCTTCAGTTTTTCAAATTATAGATATTGTGGTTGTAGACATTTCTGATGCATATAGGTTGTTTTTTAGTAAGGATTGGTCTCAGCAATTGAATGGATTCATTGCTACAGATTGATCAACTTTATGGTTACCCAAGAAAGGAAAATCCAATCAAATTAATATAAACAGAGAAAGATATTTGAAACATAATGTTACCGAATTACTTGATCCCAGTGAATCGGTTTTATTTTCATATTCTATAATGGGGAATTATATGTATGAAATTGGGTTCATAAATTTGAAATCTGAAAATTCTATTTTCTCTTACAATAAACACCAATCAGAAATCCTTAATGTTACAACTATTTCTCATGATTCTTCATTCAAGGAAATTGTAAATAATGTAGATAGTCATAATTATGAAAATATTATTGAAAGTAAAGTGGTTGCAAATAGTTCTACTTGGACTTTATATTTCGATGGGTCAAAGTCTAAAGAAGGAGCAGGAGTTGGTTTCCTGTTAATTGACCATAAAGGAAATAAAATATGTATAGCATGTAGGCTTGAATTTAATTGTACAAACAATACTGTGGAATATGAAGCTCTAATTTAGGGACTGAAAAAAAGCGATTGATTTGGATATTAAAGTGCTAGTTGCATATGGTGATTCTGAAATCATTGTTAGGCAAGTCCGTAATTCTATTCACTACATTTCGGAACATTTGTAGAATTATCAATGAGAGTTATGGAATCTCATTTCACATTTTGATGCATTCAATATAATGTCAGCTGCAAGATTCTAGAACCAAGAGGAACATTTATTAGCAAATGTAGCATCAAAATTGATTCCATCTGAGAATTTCACACCTGATTTCTTTTTAGTTGAATTGATTTTTAGGCCTTCTATACCAAATAATATCTTTAACTGGCGTGTTTTTGATAATGATATGCAGGTGCTGAATTTCTTGACAAATGACGATACTTTCAAGGTTTCAGCCATTGATGAAGTTACACATGATGAAAATTTACGAGATTTTTCGGTAATAAATGATTTTTTTTCAATTGAAAAAGATTTTGAGAAGTTAAAACCAATTCCTAACTCAGTTTTAAGATTAGAAAAGTTTTTTTATCTTCAAGGTAAATTTAAGTCTGTTCCTAATTGTAAAACTAATAGTTCACAAATGAAATATGAAACTATAAATTTAGGAATAAAACTTAATATGCAAACTGTGAATTTAGGAATAGATTGCACTCCTACGGAAACATCAGCATTCATAAAATTATTCAAAGAATTCAAGGATGTCTTTGCATGGAAATACGATGATTTGAAAACTTTTAATCCACAAGTCATGCAACACATTATTCCAATAAAACAAGAATCAAAACCTTTCCAATAGAAACTTGCAAAGTATCATCTGTCACTAGAACCAACAATTAAGAAAGAATTAAATAAACTATTAGCTGCTAGGATTATTTTTCCTATTCAACATACTCAGTGGGTAGCTAACTTGGATCTAGTTAGGAAGAAAAGCGATGATATTTGACTATGTGTTGATTTTAGAAATCTTAATAAGTCCTCTGAAAAAGATAATTACCCAGTTCCTCCCATGGAACAAATCCTTCGAAAAGTTTCTAGGTATGAGATACCCTCACTTCTTGATGGTTTTTTAGGATATAACCAAATATTGGTTTCCCTAGATGATCAACTGAAAACAACTTTTAGAACTCCATGGGGAACATATGCTTATAGAAATATGCCCTTTGGGTTAACCCATGTTGGGGAAACTTTTCAAAGAGTAACGGATATTGCTTTTAGAGGGTTAATTAATCATTTAGTAGTTGTCTATTTAGATGACTNCATGATCACATTAATCATCTTGGAAAAGTATTTGAACGTTGTAGGAAATTTGGAATTTCTTTAAATCCAAAGAAAACAATATTTGTTGTTTCAGAAGGTATTTTATAAGGTTGTGTGGTTTCAAAACATGGTATCATCATTGATCTTGAACAAACCCGAGCTATCTCGAAAATAACTTACCCTTCTAGCAAAAAAGCAATGCAATCGTTTCTTGGTAAAATAAACTTTGTTAGGATATTTATCCCCAGTTTTTCTAAAATCATCCATCCTTTACAAAAAAATGATTAAGAAGGATGCTATTTTTAACTAGGGACAAACTAAAAAGGAATCTTTTCAGAGAATTTTAAAATCCATTTCAAAAGCTCTTAGTCTTTTGAGCCTAGATTTTAACAAAGATTTCATATTGTATACTTTTGCTTCTGACATATCATATGCAGCAGTTTTAACTCAGCTAAATCAACAAAATAATGAAGTGCCAATTTATTTTATGAGCTCAAATTTTAACGGTGTTGAACTTAATTACCACGAGGTTGATAAGCAAGATTTTTCTATTTTCAAAGCTGTCAAACACTTTCATCCATATTTATTAACATCTAGAATGAAAGTGATAGTTCCTTACCCTTCAGTTAGAAATTTGTTAGTATAGAAAGATTTGGGTGAAAAATAGCAACTCTTCAAGAGTATGAATTGTAAATTAAAATTTCAACGGTAGTCAAGGGTCAAGGATTATGTAAGCTTGCTACTGAAGCAGGTCATCTACCTAATAACAATTTCGAAGCTGTCATTGATGAAGTTTTACTAACTTGAGAAATTTACTTTTATCCTCCACCACAAGATTCTTGGTACACAGATTTAAGGACACTTCTGGAAACAGGAACTGCTCCTGATTACCTTGAACCAAGAAAAAGGAGAGCACTTATTCTAAAATATGCTCCTTATTTACTAATGGATAATATTCTTTTTAGGAGAAATTCAGATGGTGTTTTACTTCGATGCCTAGACAAAGATGAAACAAAAGCGATTTTGAAAGAATTACATTTTGGACCAGCAGGTGGTCATTTTGGTGGAGAAACTACGGCACATAAGATTCTTAGGGCTGGCTATTATTGGCCTACTTTATTTCTATATTCTTATGCCTTTGTCAGGAAATGTCAAGAATGCCAACTTGCTGCAGGCAGAGTTAAGAATTCTAATTTTCCTTTACAACCTGTTTCAGTAGAAAGGTCTTTTAAGCAATGGGGTATTGATATAGTAGGACCAATAAATCCTCCCTCTTCTATGCAATACAAACACATTATAACTGCAACTAATTATTTTACCCATTGGGCAGAGGATGTACCTTGAAGGGTTGTAAACACCAATCAGGTTATCTTATTTTTAGAATATTTTATCATAACGAGATTTGGTGTTTCAGATTCCCTTGTTTTTTATAATGCCTCATATTTTTCATCAGTTGAGTTAACTCAATTTTCGTTAGAGAAAGTTATAAGGGTTAGATATTTAGCTAACTATCATCCTCACAGGAATGGTTTAGCTGAATAAACAAATAAAAATTTGTTGAAAATTCTCAAAAGAACTATTTCAACTCACCATCACGATTGGCATACAGAGTTGTTTAATGCTCTTTGTGCAGACAGAGTAACTCCTAAGTATGCAATAGGTAACTCACCTTTCTTCTTGGTTTATGGAACTGAGGCCATTTTACCACCAAATTTATTTTTACCTTCTTTGTAGTTAGCCCAGTCTGTTCAGGATGAAGATTGTCTAGCAATGGAGAAAAGGATTAACACTTTATTAAAACTTGAGGAAGAAAGAGACACATCAAAACAACACTTCACAAAACATCAACAAATTGTTAAGTCCTGGTTTGACCAATCCTCAAGTTCTAATCGAGAGTTTCAGGTGGAAGACTTGGTGTTAAAATGGGAAAAAGTCCATGAGGAGAAAGGAGATCATACCATGTTCCAAAAAAAATTGGTTAGGCCCATTTGTCATTGATGAAAAGATAGGTCCAAGCACTTTTCGTTTGCAAACCTTAGAAGGTCAGTTCGAAACATTTCCAGTAAATGGACTGATATTAAAAAGATATTTTTGCTGACTTTTTTAGGCCCTAAATTGTTTTGTATATGAGCTTGTTTATCGTACAATTTTTATTCTTTTATTTTTAATCAATTTCTCTCTATAAATAATTTTGTTTAAATTTTAAAAGAATTTTTTTTTTATATTATCATCATAAAATTTTATAAAATTGTTGATATTCTATACAATGTTTTATTAAATAGAATTATGAAAAATTCCTAATTCTTATGTACATTCAAATTTCATTTGATCCATGTATAAATACTCTTGAAACTTATTTTTTATTTTCTTAAATTAATAATTGATAGATTATTTTCAATCAAGTATTGATCTGTCAATTATTTGTAACTAAGATTGTTAAATCTCTGTATACATGTTTTAAGATAATCAGTCGCTAATGTACATCTGTTATTGAGAGGACATTTGTAAATAAATAAGTCCTGTGGTTTAAACCCAGCTTTTTCATTAGTTTACAATTATGGTATTAGACTAAGTCTTTTAAAAATTGGTTTAGAATGATCAAAGTTTCTTAAGTCTTATAAAAACCTATCATTATTAGTAAATATTTGTAAATATTGTTCAGATTATCCCTCATTATCCTATTTTGTTTTTTATAGTTAAGATGGATGATTAATGCCTTTTTCAAAACTTCTACTTCGAAAAATCTTTATGGATCTCTATCATCAATCATTTCTGTTAAAGTTATTTACAATCTGGAAAAAATTTAGATCTGTTCCATTCAATAAAATTCTAAAGTTTAAAATAAGAGACAGAAGGTCTTAGTAATAAGTCGATCCGATTAGGATCATAAATATCATCGGCATGACATTATTAGGAAACTGATAATGGCTCTTGGTTGTAAGGTCAAGAAATAAGGGGTCTCATCACGAGCCAATTGATTCATTTTCTGGTGATATTAGTGACCGACATTACCATTTGGTTACCATGCTAGGTAGTAGTCTCTTATTTTATAAAATTTAAACTTTCAAATTCAATAAAGTGAAACATAACTTTGATTGAAGAATAGGAGGTCTCATCATGAGCCAACCTAATCATGATCATCAATGCTATTTAGTATAACTTCATTTCTAATCATCAAAGTGATGGCTCTTGGTGAAATGATTAAGAGACAAGAGGCCTCATCATGAGCCAACTTGCTTATTCTAGGAAATTATCATGAATGATACTATAACATCAAGTTATCATGCCGAGATAGTAGTCTTCAATTAAAGAAATTGTTTTTTATTTTTGGTTTTCATCTTAATATATATATAAGAAAAATCATTATATTCATGGAACAGATTCTGGAAATTTATCAATGAAGAAGAGTCCCATATTTTATACTGATGGTTCAGATTATAATTACTATAAGTACTTTGTTGTGACTAGGATATTCTTCAGCTTATCTTTAACAAAATCCTTATTTGCAGAGATGGGGTAATTCTGAATTATACTTGTGAATATAAATCAGATAATGATTTTGATTAGACTAAGAATTTTTTATTGTTTTGAATAGATTTTAAGATTTTGTTGCTACTATCATTTGAAAATTGTATGAGCAGAGATAACTGGTTCGCCTAGGTCATCGCCATTTGTTGGTAGGAAACAACCCTCTCAATTTTTTTGCTTTGTTGAATAAAATGATCAATTCTCTTCTATGATTTATCACAAAAATTATATAAGAGTGCTTTCAGAATCTTTGATTCTGAAGGTACTCTCAATTAAAGAAGAGTTAATGATTATATTGGAAATTTAGGAAACACTTTCATAAATTTAATAAATTAGCAGTTGTTAATCTTTTAATTTTATATATATAATCATTTTTCATTATTATCAATACATCTGATTATTTATTGATTCAAGATGTTTAAATTATAGTCTACTAAATAGTTCATTGGATTAAAATGAAAATGCATTTTGAACTTGTTACAATTAGGTTTTATTGAATTCTTTTGACAAAGTATTCATCATTATTTTTTTGTAATTTATATGATTAGGGTTGATGAATTAATCTAAATATCCTATTTTAACCCTAATGATATATTTTTACATTAAGGCTTTATCTTTTAAATACTATGCCATTTTTATGTAGGTTTCTCAGATAACCAAAGTTTGTATATCATTTCAAATGTTATAAAATATTTGTGTTATATTCACAATAATCAATTTTAATATAGTGTTAGTTTTTGATAAAATTCTCCATCCGATCAAACTTTGCAATAGGTCATATGATGATTTCGATTCAATGAGTTTATCGTATGATTCAAAACTATATAATTTACTCCTTGAATGTATTACTTGCATAAAACATGGTTTTGAACATTTGATTTATCATCCAAGGTTGATCTTGGTGCTTGGTTGGATTTACGAAACCGTAGGAGACATCATTGCTTGTAATGACAACTTCACATCATCAGGTTTAATAGTATGATTGAATTCCACATATGATCCTTTCCTGTTCACGTTTGGTAGTCGTTTGTTTGCTACAGGATACAAATGGTTATTTTGTTAACACCTGTTGAAAGCATTTTAATATGGAATAATTACCTTGGTCAAATTTTTTCATATTAATATCATCCTATTTGACAGTCGTTTTACATTCATGAAAAAATTTGATTTCGAATATTTTGTAATGATTTCAGATCACATCAATTTGTTTGATGAATAGTTGTGGTGGTTTGATGGTGAAGTTCTCACGCGTAGAAACCAGTCTAGGGGTACTCTTTACCTCTTCCAGAATCGCGTAAGGGTTCATATTATGTTTGTGTATTTACGTATCCCTATTCCTTCAGTTTTTACAATGCCTTTTAATCCTCTGTCAAAGAAAGAACTGATAGTTGAATAGATGGTTCCCTTTAGTTTGTTTGAGCTTTCTGGTCCTGAAATGTTCGAAGCCGACCCTCAATTTCTTTCCTTCTTTGAGAAAATTGACTGGAAACTCCTCTTTTGGGGTTTCAGTGGAGACAATGAGGAAGTTACCAGACAATTTGCGTTGTCTTTTGATGTAAATATTGCTTAGATAGGTGATTTACAGCTATTCATAGATGAAGAATTTATTTCAAAATCCACAAAGCTGCCTCGGACTGGTGAACGCTAGTTCAAAGGGTCATGAATAGACAAGAAAAAGTTTAAGCAGTTCCTTCTTCCATGATCAAAGGAAGATGCACACCTTAAATTCAGCTTTCCTATGAAATATTTGAAGAATCAATGGTGTGCTCCTTTTGAAGTCATTTACATGTATAATTCTTGTGATGGTCAGTACTCAAATGTCCAATTGTATCATCTGAAAATTTTAATGGCTCGTAAGGGTTTGAAATTGAATTTGCCCTACTTTCTACTACATAGTTTGCATAAAATGGTTATTACGGTTCCACATACTATTGGTAATCGAGACCATAGTCTTTTTCATCACGGCTTGATCAAAATGTTAGTTCGGTATCAGTTAGCTATAATAGGGAAAACTTGGGATGAATTATTAAAAGAAATTGAGTTCCAGTTTACCTAATTTTGGCCTACCTACTTACCCAAGACTCGTGCAAAATGAAGAAGACCTAGTGAAGAATAAATAAAAGAAGCTCGACTAATCATGTAGTTTGTAATGTCCCATATTATTTAATGATTATTAGTAAGTGCTTTTAATTAATTTAAAAGAAATATATAATAATTATTAAGGTTATTTATTAAGTAATTATTATTTAGTTATTAATAAATAATAATTAAACAAAATTATGATTATCATCACCTTGCCGCTAAGTATAAAAACTTAGGTAAACCATTAGGAAAATTTCTAGGGCATGTGGTTAGGTGGTATAACACGTACCATTGAAAATAAAATCACGAAGGTTATCCATAAAGCTCGCAAAAAATCTCGAAAGCAAAACAAAAAAATTGATGGAACTAAGATCGTGCTTCCTTACATTAAAGGAACAACAGATGTGATAGCCAAATTTCTTCGTAGAAAGGACATGAGGGTAACTTTCTCTCCCCCAAACTCGGTAGGAAGAATGTTAGATTCCTCCAAAGGCCCAGTAGATCCATTTAAACAGAAGGGTGTCTACGGTATCCCCTGCTCTTGTGATATACCATATATTGGGGAAACTAGACGCTCCATCCAGGCGAGACTCAAAGAACATTGCGTAGACATCAGGCACGATCGTCATCTGAAATCAACACTAGCTGAACATGCCCACCACTCACGCCACCACATACGCATTGAAGAGACAAAACTAATCGCTAGAGAGGAACATTGTAGAAGGAGAAAAATCAGGGAGGCCATTGAGATAGAGAAGGCTCCATCAAATTTGAATAGGGATGATGGCCTCAAGCTTAATGAGAGATGGCGCCCCATAATTCACCGTCTTAGAAACAATATTCCGCACACAAAAAACAATAATTCTAGTAGTCTCTAAAAACAAAAATTAAAATAATTGTTACAAAATTAAATTTATTAAAAAAAACCTAAAAATTTATTAAAAACCTAAAAACAACTTTAGAATTGATATTTTAAAAAGCTTTAATAATAAATAAAAAACAAAAAATAATAATAAAATTTAAAACTTAAAAATATATTAAAAACCTAAAAACAACTGTTTATTCCTAAAACTAAAAAAAAATTTAAACAAGTTTTTAAAAAAGAAAATTAAAATTATTGACTTATAAACTACTCTACAAATAAATAATAATGAATTATTATTAAAATCTCAGCATTTAGATTGTCGGCTAAACTAATAAAAAACTGATTTAAATATATTCTCACACATATTAATACTATCTTTCGTACCTATTTTAACCTTGAGACTTTCTCCTAATGATGAGCCCTACTTTGCGGCTCGAAACGTCGAGAAGAAATTACAACTAACGCAGTCTTCCTCCCCACCATTCAAAAATAATAGATGTCAAACCAAAAGGGGAACTACACTGCCCAAGAATAAAAATAACATAAATTAATGAAAGGGCGGTGGAATAAGGGCGGTCGAGGAAGGAAGGCGGTGGAGGAAGGAGGTATAAGAGAAATTTTTACGGAAGAACAGGGGGGATTTTTTTTACGGAAGAACAGGAGGGGGAAGAAATTTTTACTGAAGAGCAGGAGCAAGGAAGGAAAATAGCTAGAGAAGGGAAAATTTTTCTGTCCATTTTATTGGTACGTGGGCTCGGGGGCTAGGAAACTCGTCGGTTTCCTAGGGCCAGCAAACTTGCTGGTCAGCAGGGTGGAAAATCGGAGCTGGCAGGTCGGCAGGGTGGAAAATCGGAGCCGGTAGTAAGGCTCCTTCAGGAGTAGGAGAGGGAAAGGCAGGAGCAGAAGCAACAGCAGGAGCAGAAGCAGAAGTAGAAGCAGGATTCAAGAGCGGAAGTAATTCGAGGTATTCCACTGATAAACTATCTCTTTACTGCACAAAATTAAATGAAAAATCTGATTTTGAAAAAGATATTTTTTTTACTGTTAAGGATTGACTGAGTGCTCTTCCCGGCAGACAGAGCACTACAGAATGGTATCAGAGCATAGGCTCAAACACTTAGACCTAGACTACCACGACTTCGCATTATTTTTAAAGCCTACAATAACTTAGAACAAAAAAAAAAACTTGATATGGAGTGGCATGAACTTTGATTTTTTTTTATTTACTTCCACGAAATTTCCGCCTCTTTAAATTACCTGCATGCACGAGCAAAAATGGAAACACCATTAGAAAATATGGATACATTTGAAAACTGCATATATTTATATATATGTGGTTGTATTTTAAAATATATATATATATATATCCCAAGAGAATGTTTAAAAAAATATATATATATATAACCTGGAAGATAAAATATATATATATATATATATATATATATATATAACCTAGAAGATGGACTTCGCTAAGCTACTTCGCTGACATCAGATGTTTTCGGCCTGAAGATACCCCACGCATATTTTTGTAAACTAAATTGCGCGACTTTATCTGGAGTAATTTACCATTGATATTTGTTTGGGTAGCAATAGTTTGAGGGATTTGAGCGATACTCTTTTGCTCTACACAATGAAGGTCCCAATGGGTCCACCCCCTCCAAGGGAACCCAAAAATCTTCCCCAATCTGATTTGCCACCTTCGACAATTGATTCTTCTCCTTCAAAGGACATTTCTCCTGCACATGCACAAAACGCCAAAATTATCGATGGGATTGCCCATCTATCTTCACAGGGAGGGACAGGAAATAGCGGTTCGGAGGATTCAGAGAGCCACGCCCTAGAGATTAAAGAAACAACTACAACATAGATTTTCAGTCGTCCATATCAAATACCTGCGTGGAGTGAACCTCCTAGTCTGCCTTATTATCTTAAAGTTCTGAAGGATGGATCCATTATCGATAACCTCAACATTTCTTAAAAAGGGGATTATATGTTTGGACCCAGTCACCAATCCGATTTTATTTTTGGAGCATCCGACCATTTCTCGGTATCATGCGGTTCTACAGTACAAACCAAATGGTGAGGTATTCATTTATGATCAGTGACCACGTCTTTACCAGCTTCAATGGTTGGCTGGTTGCCCCTCTCCTTCCAAGTGAGTGCTGATATGTTAAATTTTACCTGTTTTTATGCACCCATTTGCTAAATTCATATCAGCGCCTTCACTGTTTTTGCGCCCTCCTATTACAGAGACCCAGAAAAGAATAAAAAAAAAATTAAATAAATAAAATTGTATTCGTTAAATGTAAATGCAAGCATTATAAAATTCCTTTACTAGCATCACTGCTGCGACCTCTACCAGGCAACGGTAACCAGGAGTGGTTGAACTATATATATATAAATAAATTAAATCTCTAATTCTACCACGGTAATTTAAACAGGAAATCACAGTTAATTGTGCGACAAATGTAGTAAAAATATTATAGGAACCCTAAGCCTCAAAATTGAAACAACTAGAAACTAATACAACATATAAAAATTTACTCATTAGAATTCACCAGCCAGCCATTAGAGACGTCCCAGTCCTGGCCCTTTTTCTGCTGGCCTATTTAATTGGTGGATTTCTGCTAGATTTCTGGTGGATGTTCCTCAAGAAAGGGCATATCTGCACGCCCTGATCAATTATCTTTTCCAAATGGCATGCTATCACCATTCCTACCTCTTGAGAAGAAGTCCTGGGGAAGCCCATGCTTTTCCCTGAGCTTCAAAATCAACTCATGGTAAAATCCCTTTGCTTCAGACAAGAAACTCTTAAAACTTGCCAAAACCTTGTGAACAGGCTCACTTCTTGTGATGTTTTTAGCTCCAGGCATGGGAATAGTTGGCCCTGAAGAGGTAGCTATGGTCGCAGCCATACTTTTGTGAAGTCTGGTTCGAAACTCTTCAATTTGCTTGTAATGGGGCCTCCAAAGAGCTTGTTCAACATCATGACTGTCTTCAAAATCGTGGTCATCTAAAATGATAGCTTCATAACTATCCTGTATCTTGCAGCGAAGGTCCCGAACATTGACACCCAAGGGACCTTTGGATTCAATCAGAGCACGCAGTTGTTTTTCAAGCTCTATAACCTGGTTAAAACGCTGTTGTACAATGGCTTGAGAGCCGGGCACTGCCTCAGTTTCATTCTACATGGTCACCATCCATCCACCTTGATAAAAAAAATGAAAATATATTGCTGCTTTCTTCCACGATCAAACCCTTGATATCCCACAACGTATTTCCGTGTGAATCTCGAAGCACCTTTCTTGCTGCTTTCTTCCCGAGGCGCGGATCGATCCGATGACCGGTCTGTTACAGCGATCAATGCAAGCCATCAAGAGATGGAGTGGGTGGCGGAGGAATGGCGTGTAAGCTTCAAGCGGCATGAGTATCATGCGATTGTCCACCTGGCCTTCATGCAGGGATGGCTTGGAGTCGATAGGGTTTTACGTTTAGCCCACTTTCCAATACTTTGAAAACATGTAGTAATTCACTAAGGAGTAAATCTGATTAATTTCTTAATCACGCCATGATTATGTTTTGTGTTAATTGATTATTAATTATGTACAATCTTAATCAGTAGGTCGATTCTCTTTCATATCCTTTCATATAGTTAGGGTTTAGACCATTGATTTCGATATATCAACATAGTATGTCTATGTTCAATTTTAAATGTGAAATGTATAGTTTAGGTATCATCAACTTGTTACAGGATTCTTTAGAAACCATAATCAGTTGACCCTTACCTTCGGGTTTTGATTTTTGTCCACTTAGATAGACTCAACTTTATTTTTTTTATTAAATTGATACGAAAGAAAAATTGATATTTATACCTAAAAAGTTCACTAAAATAATTTTGAATTAATAAAGTTGTATATATAATATTAAATGTTAATATTATATATATAAAGTTGTATATATAAAATGTTAATATTATATATATACACATAATATTAACTTAGTTTCAACTAAGAGATTTCAAAGTATTGAACCCGTTTTTTTTATATTTTATATTTATTTTGAAAACTTTGTGGTGTGATTATGGAAATATAAACTTTAACATCCTTTCATAATAAAATTGACATGCTTAATTTTTATAGGTTACAAAACTACTTTATAGGTTAGAAAACATATCGACCTGTCATATATATATCTTAAATAATAAGTTAGAATGTTAGTTTAGAACCAGTCATATGATCACACATAATGAACTTTATGAATTAGATTTAGGCTCGAATCATTATTATAGGAATTATATATATAAGTAGATTTAGGGTTTTATAAATTAATTATATATATATTGTTGCAAAGGCATACTTGATGAATTTAAAATTTAAATGAAAGTTATACAATGTATTATTATCATTATCATTATTATTATTTCTTTAAATGCATAGGTCAAAGATAAGTATTATGATTAAAATAAAAGTAAGGTTAATTAAATATAATATTTAATGTTATTTTTCTTTAATGTAACATTAAATGTTTAGCCATAGCATATAAATGTTAAGTGATTGAAGTTGAATGTTAATTCTAAACCTAACGATATAGATAACATTAAAATTTAGATAAGGTAACGTTAGTTAGTCTATGTTATTGGAAATTCAAATATTAAACTTAAGGAATTACCGAAACTTTGACTGATAGTCGAAGATGTGAGATGGATGTGAAATAAGGAAAATAAGACACTGTTGAAACTAGCATTACGAGCTCGACATTAAGGCATAGATTAAACCTCAAGATGAAATCGTTTAATAAATACGACTATACAAGTTTTTATGCAAATATTGATAATTTGTCGCTATGCATAAATATAAGCATTGCATAACTAAAAATTTTATCTCTGCAATTATTAGGTTGAGATAATAATGGCATAATGTTGTTGAATATGCCAGGAATTATCATGGTTCAAACACGCAGAGGTCGAGGTCAAGGTCGAGGGTGGGGTCGAGGTCGACCACCCTTGCCGCCACCACTGACCCCAGATCAAGCACCCTCACCGCTGCCACAGATTCCACCACCGTCACTGCCAAGGGTAACCTCCAGTCCTGAGATGGGGGTGATACTCAGATCCTTGGAAACCATCATGGCCACACTAAACAGGCCGTCGGAGTGGATCGTGGAGGTAGAAACCACGTAGGTGAGCCGAGAAAACTCTGAAAGGGCACAGGTCCCAAGGTAAGAACCGCTTCGGGATATTTCTAGAGAGCTGCAGAAGATCAAAATTCCCAAGTTCTCTGGAGGATGACCGGGTAAGCACGCTGAAGCATGGCTCGAGGGTACGAAGAGGTGCTTCGCACTAAACGAGTATGCTTCTAGTTCCAAGGCTAGAATGGCCATCTTCCAGCTAAAGGGTGATGCCCTAAATTGGTGGTCAGACCTTGAGAAACAATTGCACCTTACTCCTTTGTCTGTTTCATGGGAATTATTCAAGGAGAGGTTCAACATGAAGTATCTTCCAGCTTATTACAGGGAACAACAGGCGGGTTCCTTTCATGCTTTGGTACAGGGAAACATGACGGTGGAAGGGTATGAAGCTAGATTCATGGAGCTAGTAAAGTAGGTTCCCTACTTGGACTCGAATGATCGGCAGGTGGAGCGATTTGTGTATGGACTCAACTACAAGATCAAGGCTGTAGTACGGATGTGGAAGCCATCTTCAGTTGCCACGGCAGTTGAGTATGCTCGCTATGCTGAGGATATGTCAGATGCAAAGGGAGGAAGCAAGTTGATAGGATCCAATCAGTATGTTACAGGGAATGCCCCATGACCATATTTCATAGGGGGGCCATCCAGACCTCCTCCTTATGGTAATCTGTTCACCCCAAGGGGTAACACTTCAGTTAACTCAGTATCGCAGGCTTCGTCAACAAACCATGGGAACCGAGGACGAACACAGGGGAATTCCTATAAAGGATCGGGAAGTTTCAGAGGATATCGGGGAAGGAACACATCCCAGAGGACTCCTCCCAGCAGCATGCAAGCACCACCTAATGTATCTTGTTGGGGATGTGGAGGTCCTCATTTTCAGCGGGAGTGTCCTAAAGGGCAGACCAGCAGCAGGCAGCAGGAACAAAAAGCATCCATGAACAATTCTGATAACACTCATCGGATTCATGCAGCTGTTCACAACCACCAGGCAGAACATTAGTTCACCATGGTAGAATCATCTGGTAAAGTAAAAAATGTCAAACTTAAAATTTTATTTGATCCTGGTGCAACAGATAGTTTTATTTCACCATATGCATTAGATAAATGTGGGCTGGAAGCCTGCGAGCACGATGATTTTGAATCGATCGAGATGGCTTCAGGGGTTAAACAGGCAGTAGGTCTTAAGGTAAGGGGGTGTCAAGTGGACTTAGGAGCATGCACCACTAAGTTGGATGCTTATGTCAATAATTTGGGCACCTATGACCTCATCATCGGCGTGGATTGGTTAGAAGACCATAGAGCTTTCAAGGATTGTTATGCAAAGAAAGTCTTGTGCCTTGATGATGAGAGTCGAGCAATCCAAATCCACGGGTGAAAAAGGAAGATATCCCTTCATTTCATCTCCACGGTGAAAGCTAAAAGGTGTTTAAGACAAGGATGTCAGTTGTTTGTAGTTCAGACGGTGAGCGATAGTAAAGGACCTTCCTTGAACTCTTACCCAGTATTATCTGAGTTCAAGGATGTCTTTCCAGAAGAAATTCCACAACTACCTCCAGAGCGAGAGCTTGATTTCACGATCGAACTGAAACCCGATGCAGAGTTGATCTCAAAGACTCCTTAAAGAATGACAACCCCTGAGCTTCAAGAGTTGCAGATCCAGTTAAAAGAGTTGCTAGACTTGGGACTAATTAGACCTAGAATCTCACCATGGGGAGCGCCAGTGATCTTTGTTAAGAAGAAGGATGGATCTTTGCGACTGTGCATAGATTATAGGGATTTGAACAAAGCCACAGTGAAGAACAGGTATCCTATACGAAGAATTGATGACCTATTTGACTAGATGAAAGGCACATTAGTCTTCTCTAAGATCGATTTGCGGTCGGAGTATCACCAGCTTAGGATTAAAGAAAATGACATTCCTAAGACTGCTTTTCGAACTCGATTTGGGCATTATGAGTTCGTAGTGGTACCATTTGGTTTGACAAATGCTCCAACAATATTCATGAGCCTCATGAATAGTGTCTTTCAGAATTACTTGGACAACTTTGTTCAGGTATTCTTAGATGACATTCTTATATATTCTAAAAACAAGAAGGAGCACGAGGAGCACTTACGGTTGGTCTTAACTTGCTTAAGGGAACATAAACTATTTGGTAAATTGTCGAAGTGTTCTTTCTTCCAAAAGGAGATTCACTACTTAGGGCATATCATCTCAGGAGAGGAGATCTCAGTGGACCCAGAAAAGGTGAAGGCCATTGAGGATTGGCCAATCCCGAAGAATGCGCATGATGTGCATAGCTTCATGGGACTAGCAGGGTACTACCAAATATTTGTGGAAGGATTCTCCAAGATTGCAAAACCCATCACCACCTTGCAGCGAAAGGGAATCAGATATGAATGGACAACTGAATGTGATGCCATGTTTGCTGAATTAAAGAGATTGTTGACGAGTGCACCAATCTTACGGGTACCAGACATGGATAAAGACTTCATGGTATGTACTGATGCCTCGAAGCAAGGGTCAGGAGCAGTTCTGATGTAGGAAGGTGGGGTAATAGCTTATTCATCTCATAATTTGAAGCCTCATGAGGAGCAATATGCCACCCATGATCTGGAATTGGCAGCAGTTATGCTGGCACTAAAATTATGGAGACACTACCTGGTTGGCAGAAGTTTCACACTTAAAACAGATCATCAGAGTTTGCAGTATATTTTTACACAAAGGGATCTAAATGATAGGCAACGACGATGGAGTGAGTTCATGAGTGAGTATGACTTTGGTATCTCATATATCAAAGGGAAGGAGAATGTGGTGGCAGACGCTCTAAGCCGAAGGCCGATAATTTTCTCCTTAATTCCCTTGAGAGTGGATTTGAAGGAGAAAGTGCTTGAACAACTCTTGGGAGATGGTTGGTATATCAAGGTAACCTCATATTTTTAGAGTGGGAATAATTGTGAGTCGAAGTATCATGGGTACCATATTGAGGCAGATGGGTTGCTGCGGTACCAAGGGAGGATGTATATCCCTAAAGAAGGTGGTCTCAGGGAAACAATCCTTAGAGAGTCCCATAAGGCACATTATTGTGCGCACCCTGGAGTCAAGAAGATGTATGCAGACATGAAGAAACTCTTCTTCTGGGCTAGTATGAAGAGCGACGTAGTGGATTTTGTTTCGAAATGCCTAGAATGTCAGGAAGTCAAGGCAGATCATCGACACCCAGCCAGTCTCTTATAGCCTCATGATATTCCTGAGACTAAATGGCAAGTCATTTCCATGGAATTCATTGTGGGTTTGCCCCTCACATCCTCGAGACATAATGCTATACTCATAGTGGTCGACAAACTGACCAAAAGTGCCCACCTCATTCCAGTGAGAGACACCTATGATGTGACAGATGTAGCAAGGGTATTCATAAATGAAATTGTGCACCTTCATGGAGTTCCAAAGAAGATAATTTCTGATTGAGACCCTAATTTTACCTCCATATTTTGGACAAGCATGCAGCCAGCATTAGGAACCCAGCTGAACTTGAGCTCAGCTTATCATACTGAGATAGATGGGCAGATAGAAAGGGTGAATCGGGTGATGGAGGACATGCTTAGGATGTATGTTATGGATCAGTAGAAATAGTGGGAGAAATATCTTCCTCTAGTAGAGTTTTCTTATAACAACAGTCATCATAGCTCCATTGGTATGCCTCCATACCAGGCATTATATGGGAGACCTTGCAGGACTCCACTCAGTTGGAACAGGTTGGAGGATCGTGTTTTAGTAGGGCTTGAGTTGCTTCAGGAGATGGAAGAGCAAGTTGTACAGATCAGGAAGCGGCTCAAAGAAGCACAGGATAGGAAAAAGAGTTATGCTGATGCACACAGAACCGATAGCAGTTATGAGGTAGGGGATCGTGTATTTATACGCATCTGACCGAATAAAAGCACCATTCGGTTTGGAAAGGGGACCAAGTTGTCACCTCGCTTTATAGGGCCATTCGAGATTCTGGAGAGAATCGGACCGGTAGCTTATTGTCTTGCACTGCCACCCCACTTGTATAGGACTCATAATGTATTTCATGTTTCAGTATTGCGACATTACATAGCCGATGAGTCTCACAAGATTCATTGGAAGGAATTGCAGGTCTCGGATGAGGGAACCTTCATGGCCGAACCATTACGTATACTGGATCATAGAGTTCGACAGCTCCGTAGTCGACAAGTGGACCAAGTCAAGGTCCAGTGGGACAAGTATAGCCCAGGATCTGCTACCTGGGAGGACACAGAGACTATGCATCGAAATTTTCCCTCACTATTTTGACCATGACTTCAGGACGAAGTTTCCTGAAGGGTGGGTGTATGTAATACCCATATTTTGACTTCGGCATATTTATCACTCAAACTTGTTATAGTGTATTTACTTATTATCTTTGGACTCAACTATACTTCATGAACTATGTTTTGGCAGGTTATATGTGATTATTTACAGATGTTATGATGTTAGCAGGATTATGCTCTAATTATGATATTTTGATATTATCATGCTTATACTACACTTTTATCATGATGTTACGATAATTAACATGCCTATGTAGATGCTTTGATTACGATGTTATGATGCTTATCATTTATATGAATGTATTGTGCTTATGCGATTATCATGCAGTAGTCGTCATCAGATTCATTTATTTCATGACTCAAACACATAGTTGATAGTAATCCTGGATATGATGTGATATGTATGATGAGGTACATGGGTACCCATCCATGATATGATTTATTTTGTGCTTTTATGATGAAAGGAAATAATGTGAATGATAACGGACCAACTATTGATTTAATGTTGTTATGAATGCATGTTTTGGATAGTGCTAACCTGCAGGGTACAGGGGTTATGTGATAGCCGAGTATGAGATGCAAGTATGGCTCAATACATAGCTTGAAGAAGAGCCTTATTGCCAACTGATGATACGATGACATGTACCAATAAACTGGATAGCAACAAAGTATGTTTTGATACGGTATATAGACCCAGGATGTTGAGAGGGATGGATGTGTTCCACCCTATGTTTTTATGATACCCGAGGTCGTGGGAGGGCAGTGCTGAGACACGCTCCCCATGTTGTTGTGATGACGACGGTCGGTTACCCGAGGTCGTGGGAGGGTCGTGCTGAGGCACGCTCCCCATGTTGTTGTGATGACGACGGTCGGATGCCTGCTAGGAGAGTCTAGGTCTGCTGTTTAGCCGACGCTATCGCTCTCAGGTTCTTATGTGGTCAGGTCGGTGAAGCCGACATCCACTTCTATACTAGCAGAGGAAGGATAGGGAGGATGCGGACGTAGGTTAGGATGGGTGGACATCATAGTTATTATGGTTGAATGTTGGAAAATTATGATACTGGAAGTAGTGATGGTAGGTACCAATCTTAACTGACTAACTAATAAGAACATAATTGTTAAATAACTCCAAATGTCAAAAGAAATCATATTATATCTGTATATGGGTCATGTTGCGTGAAATATTATTTCTATCAGTTAGAATTTAGGGGTTTTTGCTATAGTACATGTGCATCCTGTGCATGTACTGGCCATGCATGCACACCTCACACATGCACACTAGTATGAAATATTTAATAGTTGATAGGTTAACTAAGTAATCGTGAATTTATTTAAACCTATAAATGTACCTAGTATCACTATTTTTTACCATAACTTCAAGACGAAGTTTCCTGAAGGGTGGGTGTATGTAATGCCCCATATTATTTAATGATTATTAGTAAGTGCTTTTAATTAATTTAAAAGAAATATATAATAATTATTAAGGTTATTTATTAAGTAATTATTATTTAGTTATTAATAAATAATAATTAAACAAAATTATGATTATCATCACCTTGCCGCTCAGTATAAAAACTTAGGTAAACCATTAGGAAAATTTCTAGGGCATGTTGTTAGGTGGTATAACACATACCGTTGAATAAAAATAATAGATGTCAAACCAAAAGGGGAACTACACTGCCCAAGAATAAAAATAACATAAATTAATGAAAGGGTGGTGGAAGAAGGGCGGTCGAGGAAGGAAGGTGGTGGAGGAAGGAGGTATAAGGGAAAGTTTTACGGAAGAATAGGAGGGGGAAGAAATTTTTACCGAAGAGTAGGAGCAAGGAAGGAAAATAGCTGGAGAAGGGAAAATTTTGCTGTCCATTTTATTGGTACGTGGGCTCGGGGGCTAGGAAACCCATCGGTTTTCCTAGGGCCAGCAAACCTGCTGGTCGGCAGGGTGGAGAATCGAAGCCGGAAGTAAGGCTCCTTCAGGAGCAGGAGAGGGAAAGGCAAGAGTGGGAGTAGTAGCAGGAGCAGAAGCAGAAGCAGAAGCAGGATTAAAGAGCGGAAGTAATTCGAGGTATTCTACTGATAAACTATCTCTTTACTGCACAAAATTAAATGAAAAATCTGATTTTGAAAAAGATATTTTTTTTACTGTTAAGGATTGACTGAGTGCTCTGCCTGGCAGACAGAGCACTACATAGTTGATCATGAAGGGATAGATAAGCTTTGTTTGATAGTTGAAACTGAGAAATTTTATACTTCAAACCTTCCTGAGCAACCCAAGAGGGAAAATGAAGTGGGAGAGGGAAGTAAAATGGTTTTCCAGACACATTCTGCTAAATTAAGAGGTGATTTGTATCCTACGATAATGGAAGAGAGAGAGATAGAAGCATGAGTTAAAAGGGAAAAATTTGGAAGGTGATAATAAACTTCTTAAACTAAGCACAATAAAATATGAAATAATAAATCGAAAGTTTACTAGGAGTATGATTAGTCTTTTGATTCCAAGAACCATGGAACAGAGTAGTGAACCCATAATTGTTGAAGATAACAGTGAAAACGAGGATGACTCTCCTCCTCATGAATCCCCAATTAATGACTTTGAACAAGAACAGAGTAATAATCACGATAATTTTGTGGTATATCCTAACAGAGTCATGAAAGATGATTCACCATTACTAGCACAGTCTAAACATGAAGCTCGACTTAAGTCACCATTGAATGATGAGGATTCTCTAGCAGAAACTTTAAAAGCAGCGAAGCAGTCAATCAAGTTTTCTAAGCAACATAAGGTTGATCAATTACAAGACATTGAACAATCTCATGACATGTTAAAAACAGAGTTACAAGAGCAAAAAAATGAATTGCTTATGTCGGTAGACCGATGGAAACAAATGAAATCCAAGAAGGACAGATACAAAGAAGAAAAGAAATTATTAGCTGCAACCAATAAGAAATTGATGAAAGATGAAAAAGTCCATGAAGAACAAATCTTGAAAATCAGGGCCAAGCTATCAAAAAGCAGGAAAGCCATCAAGTTAAAAATCACAACAACTTATTCTAATTATAGTTATTGTGATTTCAGTTTTGACAGGTAAATGTACAATTTAATGAACATCCTATAGAATCAAAGATTTTGTAGGATCGTTCTACATTCTTATTCAATTTTATTGTTATAATTGTAATTATAATTTTTTTTTTTTAATTGTTTGTTACAGGTATGCTCGTGATATAAATGCATAAAATGGAATGAAGATGGTTAGTTTCATCAGCATGTGTTTTTTTAGGCTACTTCATCTAAAGGAAATGAACTCTGCATTAATAGCTAGCATACAGTAATGATGGTAACGCTTTATATGTTCACAGTTGCTAGGTGTTACAAGTAGTTGTTGTTCTCTTTCAATGTGAACGAGATACTATTCCAAGAGAGGGGCATGATAAGGATCTATTGCCAGGTGCATCATTGGAGAATGTTTTGATCATAAATAGCTTCGAGATATTTCATAGATAACAGACTTTAAAATATATTTTTAGCTATCAGTTGCATAGAGTTATGGATGTAGTTATCAAATTTTTATCATAAAAACCATGAAAATTTTTGTAGTAACAGTCGATGGAGTAGTGAAGGAAAATACTTATTGGAAATATAAGTACAATTTCTGG
>LPNX010920837.1:184618-243120 GCA_001517045.1 Pseudotsuga menziesii | reverse complement strand
CTCAGCATACATTTTACGCAATTGTACTGTGATATAACTGTATTTATAAATTATACTCTATTTGCACAATATTGATGTTTGATTGAGAATATTACTGAGTTTTGTTAATTTATATTTGTATTGATAATTGAGATTTGGTAATAAATACATTTCATATTTATTTTTGATTTCATTTGTATTTTCTAGAATGCTTTCATGAATAAATATAATCATGTTATTCAAATATTCAGTATTGAACATTAGTTATTAATTAAAAGGGCATCACAGAATAAATTAAAAGTAGTTCCCTATTTTAATTTTGTGTTGTTGTGCATATTCGACAAAGTGATTTTAGAATAGAAATTTAAATATTTTCATTTAAATTGTTATTTCTTATCTCTTTGTTTATTTAAATCATTAATTGATAATTAATCTAGTTTTCCAAGTTGCTCTCAGTTGAGATAGGTTAGTCACCTAGTTTTAATTCATGATTTTAGTTTGTCCTAGATAGTTATTAAATTAGATTTTATTAGATTAATTGGTTTTAAGTTTAAAATTAGTTTTTTAGTTTAGAAAAAATAAAAAACAAAACTCCAAAATAGGAGAGTTTCCTTAAGAAAGAATTTTAGGATAACCTAGACTTAGAAAACTAACTCTAGGATTTATTTTAAGTAGTAACAAAATTTAGGATAATTTTTTACTAAATTTTTACATTCTCCTTAAGAGGATAAATTCAGTTGGTAGCAGGACCATAACCTGCGATATTTTTCCGTTCCAAACACACCGGGAGGTGTTCGAAGCGACTTGTGTGGGCTTAATCTCCTTAAGTTGGCCAAGTCAGAAAATCCGGCCAACAAATGGTGCTAGAAGGAGGGCATGTTAACGATTAATGGAAGGTAGAACTAATGATAAATATTCAACTAGTCAACAACCTCCATTACAATCTAAAGTAAGTAGATCCCCATTCATATAAACTGTCAGGAGCATTCTTGAGCATGACCACATTACATATCCATTCACTCCTGAATAGAGTACTCAAACTTTAGAAGAATCACGTCATATTCTTATGAGAGAATATGCTCATCAACTTGGTTTAACACCAATAGACTATGGTATACCTAGACAAGTCAGTTGTAATCCTCAATTGAATAGAATTACTCAAGGTTTAGCAGAAGCTGATAGAACTCCAAGTTATCAAGTCTGAAGTCTTCATAGAAAAACTACTAGAACAAATACTGATAGAATATTGACTTCTATAGGAGGCTTTGATCAACCACCTACTCCTTCGGAATCACCACCGGATAGTCCAAGGTCATCTAATTTAGGGAGTTATTCCGATTCTGAAGGAATTCCTATGGTTGGAAACATACCTATAGGAGGAGGAGGTAACCCTCCACCTAACCCTCCACCTAATCCTCCACCTAATCCACAACTTCCTTGGTTGAGAATAGCTGCTGTAGTTGTGCCTGGTGTACAACATCCTCTTCCCAAACATTCAGATAAACTTCTTCTGAAGTTTAATCTAGATAATAAGGAACCTGCAAAGGTGCATGTAGATAAATTCATGTTAGCCGTTCAAACCATGAACATTCAGCATGAAGATATAGTTTGCCGTTTTGTTCCCTTTAACTTTTGAAGGGAAAGCATCTACTTGGTATTTTTCATTAGTCCAAGGATGAATCACAAATTGGGATTAATTCAACAAGGCTTTCCTAGATAAATTTGGGGAGGATTAAACATCTACTCTTTTAGCTCTAGAGTTATCTCAAATTAAAATGGAACCTAAAGAAAGAATTAAAGATTTTAATCAGAGAGTTATTACACTGAAAAATAAAATTCCTATTGCTTCTCAACCACCTGAGGATATTATCATTGAAAATTATACATCAGTTTTACCAAAGTATCCTGGGATGTTTGTTAAAAGAGCAGGTAAAACAACACTTATTGAAACTTTTGAGGAATCTATTAAAGTCGAGAAGGATTCCATGTCTTATGAACCATATAGAAGTGGAAAAGTTGATACTTTTCCTCGTAAGAAAATTGAAAGACCTAATTTGAAAAAAATATAAATCCTTTGATGTATAACAATTACAAAATGTTATTCGAGCATTAACTAATGAAGTTGTAGGATTAGAGAAAACTAATTCTGAAAATGCCTCTTCTAGAGGGTATTTTAGAAATCAGTTTAGAAAAAATCCTAACACTAATAATAAGACCAGTTCACCTCCTAATATAGCAGTAAATGAAGAAATTTTTAATACTATTTGAGGACTCTTATATTTATCCAAAACTCCCTCAAATCAAGATATTGTAGATGATAAAGAGGAGGAGGAATTTGAAAATGAAGAAGAATTGGAAGAACCTCAACAAGTAAATGGTCATTTCTGGGACAGTCTAGTAAAATATTATGAAGGTAGAAGTCCTCCTTCAGGACAACATGCCTACAATACTCGTAGTAGAACATTTGCAAATACTCCCGGAGCATCATTAAGTTCTACCCCGAGTAACGATAACAATAATTCACAACCAAATAAACAGACTCAATCTGTCAAACAAACTCATCCTGTGAGGACTTCTCGGCCTATTCAAAATGCTCTGAAGTTGGATTTACAATATGATATAATTGAATATTTAAAGAAGACATGTGCAAATATTAGTATGTATGATCTTCTTCAAATTTACCCAATGCCTAATAGTCCTATTATAAATCCTTCCATGAGTTCCATAATTCCTAATGCTAAGAAAAATCTAGATGCTAATAGTTCCAATATATAGTGATTTAACACCAACTGATAAAGGAAAGTCAACAGCTGATAAAGCTTCGCTAATAGGAAAAAATTCAAAATCAATAACTCCTCCATTGCTTCTTACCTTCAAGATTTTTAATAGGAATGCTCATAATTGCATGGTTGATTCTGAAGCATCTTCCAATGTAATGCCTTTGTCTGTGTGCAAAAGGTTCAATGGAAAGTATGTTCCATCAAATTCACATATTACTCAATAGTATAGGACGAATGTGAAAGTTGTAGGAGAGATGAAAGATGCTCTAGTTAGGATTGCTTGTAACCCTTTAGTTTTTCAAATTATAGATACTGTGGTTGCAGACATTCCTGATGCATATGGGTTGTTTTTGAGTAGGGATTGGTCTCAGCATTGAATGGATTCTTTGCTACAGATTGGTCAACTTTATGGTTTCCTAAGAATGGAAAGTCCAATCAAATTAAGATAAACATAGAAAGATATATGAAACATATTGTTACAAAATTACATGATCGCAGTGAACTGATTTTATTTTTAAATTCTATAATGGGGAATTACATGTATGAACTTGGGTTCAAAAATTTTAAACCTAAAAATTTTGTGTTCTCTGACAATAAACAAAAATAAGAAATTCTTAATCTTACGACTATTTCTAATGATTCTTCATTCAAGGAAATTGTAAATAATGTAGATAGTAATAATTATGCAAATATTATTGAAAGTAAAGTGGTTGCAAATAGTTCTACTTAGACTTTATATTTCAATGGGTCAAAGTCTAAAGAAGGAGCAGGAGTTGGTTTCCTATTAATTGACCCTAAAGGAAATAAAACATGTATATCATGCAGGCTTGAATTTAATTGTACAAAAAATATTGTGAAATATGAAGCTCTAATTCAGGGACTAAAAAAGCAATAGATTTGGATATTAAAGTGCTAGTTGCATATGGTGATTCTGAAATCATCGTCAGGCAAGTCCGTAATTCTATTCACTGCATAATTCTATTCACTGCATTTCTGAACATTTGCAGAATTGTCAACAAGTGTTATGGAATCTCATTTCTCATTTTGATGCATTCAATATAATGTCAGTTCCAAGATTCAATAACCAAGAGGTAGATATATTAGCAAATGTAGCATCAAAACTGATTCCATCTGAGAATTTCACACTTGATTTCTTTTCAGTTGAATTGATTGTTAGGTGTTCTATACCAGACAATATCTTTAACTGGTGTGTTTTTGATAATGATGTGTAGGTGCTGAATTTCATGACAAATGACGATACCTTCAAGGATTCATCCATTAATGAACTTACACATGGCGAATATTTATGGGATTTTTTGGTAATAAATGATTTTTGTTCAATTGAAAAAGCTTTTGAGAAGGTCAAACTGATTCCTAACTTAGTTTTAAGATTACAAAAGTTTTTTGATCTTCAAGATAAATTTAAGTTTGTTCCTAATTGTAAAACTAATAGTTCACAAATGAAATATGCAACTATAAATTTAGGAATAGAACTTAATCCTCAAACTGTGAATTTAGGAATAGATTGCACTCCTATGGAAAAATCAGCATTCATAAAATTATTCAAAGAATTTAAGGATTTCTTTGCATGGGCATACGATGATTTGAAAACTTTTAATCCACAAGTCATGCAACACACTATTCCAATAAAAAAAGAATCAAAACCTTTCCAACAGAAACTTAGAAAGTATCATCCATCACTAGAACCAACAATGAAGAAGGAATTAAATAAACTATTAGCTTCTAGGATTATTTTTCCTATTTGACATAATCAATGGGTAGCTAACTTGGTTCCACTTAGGAAGAAAAATGGTTATATTCGACTATGTGTTGATTTTAGAAATCTTAATTAGTCCTCTGAAAAAGATAATTACCCAGTTCCTCTGATGGAACAAATCCTTCAAAACGTTTCTGGGTCTGAGATACTGTCACTTCTTGATGGTTTCTCAAGATATAACCAAATATTGGTTTCCCTAGATGATCAACTGAAAACAACTTTTAGAACTCCATTGGGAACATACGCTTACAGAAAGATTCCCTTTGGGTTAATCAATGCTGGGGCAACTTTTCAAAGAGCAATGGATATTGCTTTTAGAGGGTTAATTAATCATTCAGTAGTTGTCTATTTAGATGACGTTATTGTATTTTCTAAATGTCGACATGATCGCATTAATCATCTTGGAAAAGTATTTGAACATTGTAGGAAATTTGGAATTTCTTTAAATCCAAAGAAAACAGTATTTGTTGTTTCAGAATGTATTTTATTAGGTTGTGTGGTTTCAAAACATGGGATCATCATTGATCTTGAACAAACCCAAGCTATCTCGAAAATAACTTACCTTTCTAGCAAAAAAGAAGTGCAATCATTTCTCGATAAAATAAACTTTGTTAGGAGATTTATCCCCGGTTTTTCTGAAATCATCCATCCTTTATAAAAAATGATTAAGGATGCTATTTTTAATTGGGGGCAAACTAAAAAAATAATATTTTTAGATAATTTTAGAAGCCATTTAAGAATCTCCTAGTCTTTTGAGCCCAGATTTTAACAAATATTTCATATTGTATACTTTCAATTCTGACATATCATATGTAGCAATTTTAACTCAACTAAATCATCAAAATAGTGAAGTGCCAATTTCTTTTATGAGCTCAAATTTTAGCAGTGTTGAACTTAATTACCATGAGGTTGATAAGAAATCTTTTGCTATTTTCAAAGATATCAAACACCTTCGTCAATATTTATTGAAATCTAGAATGAAAGTGATAGTTACTTACCCTTCAGTCAGAAATTTGTTAGTATAGAAAGATTTGGGTGAAAAAAGAGCACCATGGATGACAGCTCATCAAGAGTATGACTTGAAATTAAACCTTTAATGGTAGTCAAGGGTTAAGGACTATGTAAACTTGCTACGGAAGCAGCTCATCTACCTAATAACTATTTGGAAGATATCATTAGTGAAGTTTTACTAACTTGGGAAATTTACTTTTATCCTCCACCACAAGATTCTTGGTACACAGATTTAAGGACACTTTTGGAAACAGGAACTGCTCCTGATTACCTTGAACCAAGGAATAGGAGAGCACTTAGACTGAAATATGATCCTTATTTACTAATTGATAATATTCTTTTTAGGAGAAATTTAGATGGTGTTTTACTTCGATAACTAGACAAAGATGAAATAGAAGTGATTTTGAAAAAATGGCATTTTGGACTAGTAGGTGGTCATTTTGGTGGAGAAACTATGGCACATAAGATTCATATGGCTGGCTATTATTGGCCTACCTTATTTCGATATTCTTATGCTTTTGTCAGGAAATGTCAAGAATGCCAACTTGCTGCAGGTAGAGTTAAGAAGTTTGATTTTCCTTTACAACCTATTTTAGTAGAAAGGCCTTTTCAACAATGGGGTATTGATATAGTAGGACCAATAAATCCTCCCTCTTCTATGCAATACAAATATATTATAATTGCAACTATTTTTTTTACCAGTTGTGAAGAGGCTACACCTTTAAGGGTTGTTAACACCAATCAGGTTATCTTACTTTTAGAATCTTTTATCATAATGAGATTTGGTATTCCAGATTCTCTTATTTTTGATAATGCCTCATATTTTTCATTACTTGAGTTAAATCAATTTGCTTTATAGAAAGGTATAATGGTTAGATATTCAGCTAACTATCATCCTCACGGAAATGGTTTAGCTGAATCAACAAATAAAATTTTGTTGAAAATTCTCAAAAGAACTAGTTCAACTCACCATTGTGATTGGCATACAGAGTTGTTTAATGCTCTTTGGGAAAATAGAGTAACTTCTAAAGCTGCAATAGGTAACTAAACTTTCTTACTAGTTTATGGAATTGAGGCCATTTTACCGCCAAATTTATTTTTACCTTCTTTGCAGTTAGCCCAGTCTGATCAGAATGAAGATTGTCTAGCAATGGAGAAAAGGATTAACACTTTATTAAAACTTGAGGAACAAAGAGACAGGTAAAAACAACACTTCGTAAAACATCAACAAATTGTTAAGTACTGGTTTGATCAATCCTCAAGTTCTAACCTAGAGTTTTAGGTGGGAGACTTGGTGTTAAAATGGTACAAAGTCCATGAGGAGAAAGGAGATCATACCAAGTTACATAAAGTTTTGTTAGGCCCATTGGTCATTGCTGAAAAGATAGGTCCAAGCACTTTTTGTTTGTAAGTTACCTTAGAAGGTTAGTTCGAAACATTTCCACTAACATACTGATCTTAAAAAAATATTTTTGCTGACTTTTTCAAGGCCTGAAATTTTTTTGTATACGAGCTTGTCTATTGTACAGTTTCTATTCTTTTATTTTTAATCAATTTTTGTCTATAAATAATTTTGTTTAAATTTTAAAAGAATTTTTTATATATATTATCATCATTAAATTTTATAAAATTGTTGATATTCTATACAATCTTTTATAAAACAAAATTATGACAAATTCCTAATTCTTATGTACATTCAAATTTCATTTGATCCATGTATAAATACTCTTGAAAATTATTTTTGATTTGCTTAAATTAAGAATTGATAGATTTTTTCATTCAAGTATTGATCTGTCAATCATTTGTATTTAAGATTGTTAAATCTCTGTATATATGTTTTAAGATAATCAGTCACTAATGTACATATGTTATTGAGAGGACATTTGTAAATAAATAAGTCCTATGGTTTAAACCCAGTTTGTTCATTAGTTTAAAATTATGGTATTAGACTAAGTATTTTAAAAATTGGTTTAGAATGATCAAAGTTTATTAAGTATATTAAAAACATATCATTATTTGTAAATATTTGTAAATATTGTTCAAATTATCCCTCATTCTCCTATTTGCTTTTTTATTGTTAACATGGTTTATTAATGTCTTTTTCAAAACTTGTACTTTGAAAAATATTTATGGATCTCTATCATCAGTCATTTCTTTTAAAGTTATTTACAATATGGAAAATTTCTAGATCTGTTCCATTCAATAAAATTCTAAAGTTTAAAATAAGATACGAAAGGTCTAAGTAATAAACTGATCCGATCATGATCATAAATATCATTGGCATGACATTAATAGGAAACTTATAATCACTCTTGTTCATAAGGTCAAGAGATAAGGGGTCTCATCACGAGATAGGTGATTCATTTTTTGGTGATATTAGTGTTTGACATTACCATTTGGTTACCATGCTAGGTAGTGGTATTTTATTTTAGAAAATTTAAACTTTCAAACTCAATAAAGTGAAACATAACTTTGATTGAAGAATAGGAGGTATCATCATGAGTCGGACTAATCATGATCATCAGTGATGTCTAGTATAACTTCATTTTTTATCATTGGAGTGATGGCTCTTGGTTAAAATATCAAGAGACAAGAGGTCTCATCACGAGACAACTTTATTATTCTAGGTAGTTCTCGTGAATGATACTATCACATTAGGTTATCATACCTAGATAGTAGTCTGTATGAGCAGAGATAACTGGTTTGGCCAGGTCATCGCCATTTGTTGGTGGGAAACAACCTTCTGAATTTTTTTGCTTTGATAAATAAAATGATCAGTTCTCTTCTATGATTTATCACAAAAATTATATAAGACTACCTTCAAAATCTTTGATTCTAAAGGTAATCTCAATTAAAGAAGAGTTAATGATTATACTGGAAATTTAGGAAACACTTTCATAAATTTAATAAATTAGCAGTTCTTAATATTTTAATTTTATATATATAATCAATTTTCATTATTATCAATACATTTGATTATATATTGATTCAAGATATTTAAATTATAGTCTGCTAAATAGTTCTTTGGACAAAAATTAAAATTCATCTTGAACTTGTTAAAATTAGGTTTTATTGAATTCTTTTGACAAAGTATTCATCATTAGTTTTTTGTAATTTATATGATTAGGGTTAATGAATTAATCTAAATATCCTATTTTAACCCTAATGATATATACTTTTACATTAAGACTTTATCTTTTAAATACTATGCCATTTTTATGTATGGCAAGTTACATATAGGTTTCTCAAATAACCAAAGTTTGTATATCATTTCAAATGTTATAAAATCTTTGTGTTGTATTCAGAATAATCAATTTTAATATAGTGTTAGTTTTTGATAAAATTCTCCATCCGATCAAACTTTGCAATAGGTCATATGATGATTTTGATTCAATGAGTTTATCGTATGCTTCAAAACTATATAATTTAATCCTTGAATGTATTACATGCATAAAACATGGTTTTGAACATTTCATTTATCATCCAAGGTTGATCTTGGTGCTTGGTTGGATTTACGAAACCCTAGGAGACATCATTGCTTGTAATGACAACTTCACATTATCAGGTTTTAATAGTATGATTGACTTGCACGTATATCCTTGCATGTTCATGTTTTGTAGTCATGGGTTTGCTATAGGATACGAATGGTTATTTTATTAACACCTATTCAAAGCATTTTAATATGGAATAATTACCTTGGTTAGATATTTTCATATTAACATAATCCTATCTTACAGTCGTTTTAAATTCACGAAATTTTTTTTATTTCGAATATTATGTAACGATTTCAGATCACATCAATTTGTTTGATGAATACCTGCGGTGGTTTGATGGTGAAGTTATCACGTGTAGAGACTAGTCTAGGGTTACTCTTTACCTCTTCTATAATTGTGTAAGGGTTCATATTATGTTTGTGTATTTATGTATCCCTATTCCTTCAATTTTTACAACACCTTTTAATCCTCTATCAAAGCAAGAACTGATAGTTGAATAGATGGCTCCCTTAAGTTTCTTTGAGCTTTCTGGTCCTGAAATGTTAGAAGCCAACCCTGAAGTTCTTACCTTGTTTGAGAAAATTGACTAGAAACACTTCTTTCGGGGTTTCAATGGACACAATGAGGAAGTTACCAAACAATTTGCGTTGTCTTTTGATGGAAATATTGCTCAGATAGGTGATTTATAGCTAGTCATAGATGAAGAATTTATTTCGAATACCACAAAGCTACCTTGAATTGGTGAACACTGGTTCAAAGGGTCACGAATGGACAAGAAAAATTTTAAGCAGTTCCTTCTTCCATTATCAAAGGAAGATGCACACCTTAAATTCAGCTTTCCTGTAACATATTTGAAGAATCAATGGCGTGCTCCTTTTGAAGTCATTTACAAGTATATTTCTTCTGATGGTTTGTACCCAAATGTCCAATTATATCATTTGAGAATTTTAATGGCTCTTAATGGTTTGAAATTGAATTTTCCCTACTTTATACTTCATAATTTGCATAAAATGGGTGTTATGGTTCAATGTACTATTGGTAATCAACACCGTAGTCTTTTTCATCACGACCTGATCAAAATGTTAGTTCAGTATCAGTTAGCTACAATAGGGAAAACTTGGGATGAATTCTTATAAGAAAATGAGTTCGGGTTTACCCAGTTTTGGCCTACCTACTTACCCAAAACTCGTGAAAAATGAAGAATACCTTGTCAAGGAGAAATAAAAGAAGAGACTGATCATATAGCTGATCATGAATGGCAGGATAAGCTTTGTTTGATAGTTGAAGATGATAAATTTTATACTTCAAACACTCCTGAGCAATCCAAGAGGGAAAATGAAGTGGGAGAGGGAAGTAAAATTATTTTCTAGATGCATTTTGCTAAATTAAGAGGTGATTTGTATCCTAAGATAATGGAAGAGAGAGAGAAGCATGAGTTAAAAGGGAAAATTTTGGAAGGTGAAAACAAACTTCTTGAACTAAGCATTAGAAAATCTGAAATGATAAATTGAAGGTTTATTAGGAGTATGATTAGTCTTCTAGTTCCAAGAACCATGGAACAGAGTAGTGAACCCATCGTTGTTGAAGATAACAGTGATAATGAGGATGAATCTCCTCTTCATGAAACCCCAGTTATTGAATTTGAACAAGAATAGAGTAATAATCACAATAATTTTGTGGTATCTCCTAAGAGAGTCATGAAAGATGATTCACCATTACCAGCATATTCTGAACATTAAGCTCCACTTAAGTCACCATTGAATGATGAGGATTCTCTAGCAGATACTCTAAAAGCAGTGAAGTAGTCAATCAAGCTTCCTAAGAAACATAAGGTTGATCGGTTAAAATACATTGAAGAAGCTCATGATATGTTAAAAACATAGTTACAACAACAACAAAAATGAATTGCTTATGTGGGTAGAAGGATGGAAACAAATGAAAGCCAAGAAGGACAGATACAAAGAATAAAAGAAATTGTTAGCTGCAACCAATGAGAAATTGCTAAAAGATGAAAAAGTCCATGAAGAAAAAATATTGAAACTCAGGACCAAGCTATCAGAAGCCATGAAATCTATCAAGTTACAAATCGCAAAAACTTAGTCTATTTTTAGTTATTTTGTTTTCAATTTTGATAGGTAAATGTACAATTCAATGAACATCCTACATAATCAAAGGATCGTTTTACATTCTTACTCAATTTTCTTGCTATAATTGTAATTATAATTTTTATTTTATTTTAATTGTTTTTTATAGGTATGCTCGTGATATAAATGCATCAAATCGAATGAAGATGGTTAGTTTAATCTGTATGCATTTTTTGAGCCTAGTTCATCGAAGGTAAATGAACTATGCATTAATAGCTAGCATGCAGTTATGATGGTCACGCTTTATCTATTCATAGTTCCCAGGTGTGACAAGTAGTTGTTGTTCACTTTCAATGTGAATGAGATACTATTCGAACAGAGGGGCATTATAATGATCTATTTCTAGGTGCATCGTTGGAGAATGTTTTGATCATAAATAGGTTCCAGATGTTTCATAGATAGTAGACTTTAAAATCTATTTTTAGCTATCAGTTGCATAGAGTTATGGATGTAGTTATCAAAGTTTTATTACAAAAACTATGAAAATTGTTGTAGTAAAGGTCGATGGATTATTGAAGGAAAAGACTTATTGGAAATATAATTATGGTTTCTAGTTTTAATTTCTTTACTGGAGTTTTACCTTCATGGAGGATTGTGACTAGAGTTCTCAAACTGGTATCATTGCTTGTTACTATTTTGAAAACTTAATATATATATATATGTATGTATGTATGTATACATATATATGTATATATATATATTTCAATATACTGTTTTGTCCCCATACCGTTTATGCAATTGTACTGTGATATAATTGTATTTATTATCTGAAATTATACTCTGTTTGCACAATATTGATGCTTGATTGAGAATATTACTGAGTTTTGTTAATTGATATTTGTATTGATAATTGACATTTGGTAATAAATACATTTCATATTTTTTTTTTCATTTGTATTTTCTACAATGTTTTCATGAATAAATATAATCCTGTTATTCAAATATTCAGTATTGAACATTAGTTATTAATTAATAGGGCATCACAGAATAAATTAAAAGTAGTTGCTTATTTTAATTTTCTGTTGTTGTGCATATTCAACAAAGTGATTTTAGGATAATAATTTAAATATTTTCATTTGAATTGTTATTGCTTATCTCTTTGTTTATTTAAATCATTAATTGATAATTAATTTAGTTTTCCAAGTTTCTCTTAGCTGAGATAGGTTAGTCACTTAGTTTTAATTCATGATTTTAGTTTGTCCTAGATAGTTATTAAATTAGATTTAATTAGATTAATTGGTCTTAAGTTTAAAATTAGTTCTTCAGTTTAGGAAATTTTAAAAGCAAAAATCCAAAACAGGAGACTTTCCTTAAGAAATTATTTTAGGATAACCTAGACTTAGAAAACTAACTCTAGGATTTCTTTTAAACAATAATAAAATTTAGGATAAATTTTTACTGAATTTTTAGGTTCTCCTTAAGAGGATAAATTCAATTGGTAGAAAGACAATAACTTGTGTTATTTTTCCATTCCAAACACAGTGGGAGTTGTTCTAAGTGACTTGTGTGGGATTAATCTCCTTAAGTTGGCCAAGTTAGAAAATTCGGCCAACAATTCCTTAAGCCATATTATGCATGACTTCTATTTCCAGTGCATCTCTTCTGATTGAGCTTGCATAACCATCTAATCATTGAGGTCCAATTCATTTTTCTGAAGGTTGGGAGTGTCCATAATGTTTGTGGTCATTATTTCCTCTCAAGTTGAGAAAATTACGCTCCAACTACTGCATTTGAAAGAAGATGTTTCCAAAGTTTTTTTTGTTCAAGGATTTAATCTTGTTTTTTAGAATGTTATTTTTTTGAACCTATATTGAATTCTACATGGTTCCACCATTCTTTTATCATGTCCTTGAAATGAAAATTTGAAAGCCAGATATTGTCATAGTGTTGTTCATAATTAAGCACCCTTGTAACCTAAGGTCTGGGGTTACCAACTTACTACTAACCTTGCAAACATTCAGCTTTAACAGAGAACAGAAAGGAAATAGGAAGAAAGTATTGACTTACTCAATTACCGATGATTGATCCAAGCTTGATCTTCTTCTGTTCCTCTTCTCTCCAAAGCTTCCAGGGATGCACGTCTTTCACCTGTAAAGAGTAAATTCTCCAAGTACTATATCATGCATGTATATATAAAATATTAGATAAACAATATTTCCAATACATAATCAAATATATTCATTAACCAAAATACATGAAAGAGACTCAACACAACATTGGAAGAAGAATTCTCTTTATTAACAATCATGGAATGAGATAAGAGTACAATCCAGCTTCTGAAACAAGGACTCCTCTGTAACCAAATGACTCTAATTTCTGCTACTCCAAGACTTCTGAAGATATACCACAATCATAACTTTGATCTCCAATCTTGATTGATTAATGCCCTCCCCAAGGCCTCTATTTATACTTTGGGAAATAGAGTGGTTTTGAAGGTTGGGGTGGTTGAAACAGTTAGGATAGTTAATGATTAAGACCCAACTAATCTCCATTAATCATGATTTATATTTTTTAAGGTCGAATCAAGATGTACACAACTATTGATATAGGCAACCCACATATGAAATGTGAGTTGCTTAAAGGAAACCCACATACGCTGATGTACATGGGTTGCAATGTAGATAGTCGCATACAGTACATGAGTTGCAATGGAGATAGTTGTGTGCATACGCGAGTTGCAATGGATATAGTCGCGTACACAACTCAACACTTAAAAAATTTATATGGCAAGCTATTTCAACGGTAAATTCATCCCAAGTCATGCCCATCTATAGTGTTTTGGCAAACTTCAATCCTAAAATGTCCTTTTGTGTACCAACATAAGGAATTTCAACACTCAGAAAAATAAGTGCCATTTGGGTTGATATCATATGCCCCCTAATGTGTGAGTTCAGATGGAAACAATGGCTGAATGCATTATAATCATTATCTTAGAGAACTCAAAAGTCCAATGGAGCAGAGGTAGTACTCGAAACAAATACATAATAATGTCATATATAAAGTCATATCTGAGGATGCTATGTTCAATATACTAGAACACTAGATCCTTTACAATATTTCAGTACATCATATGGTACGGGTACAAGACCACATATATTACAAAGGTGGATCGAAGCCATAATATACAATAATGATGAGTCTTCAAAGATCTGGAAGCTGTGTAAATGATCTCAACATAATCTTGTGTAACTTAGTCCATATATATGAACCTAAGTTCTTTGTAAAAGAATCCCAAAGAACTAGTACAATCCAAGCCATGTCAATGGATTTTATTGAAGTCGAACATGGATAGGAGTCAACAGATTATCAACCAATAGGTGATAATTTCCAATTGAAGCAAAGGAATTCACCAATAATGAAAGTGAATCCTAAAGTATGATCATAAAAACTCTAGGTCTCCGTCATCAGGAAGTGTTGATGAGAAACCATAGTGTGATGAGGAAGGAAATAGATCCTCCAAAGGATCAAAAGAGTGATTAAGAAATGGGTAAAAGAAGGAAAATGAAAGTAATAGCAGATAGGACAATGATGGAATCAGGATATAGATCAGATACAGGGTTAAATCCTTGAATAGTGAGCATGACACAAAGATGACCCAAGTCATATTTTAACTTTTTATATAGTACAACTAGACTTATCTCTCATGTAGGAGACATGATCAGGTTCCCTAGGTATAACTGACAAAAGCAGGAGTAAGAAACTCGAAGTAATAGATGAACTGAAATTGAATACTGAGACATGAGTATCAGAAAAGATAGAGAGTTCTATGTTCAAGGAAGACATGTTTCCAGTGAATGAGAACCAAAAGAAAACTTCTTCCTTATCTTTCCTGTTAAATTTCAATGAGTTCAAGAAAGTCAACTCAAGTCTCTCTTCATTTTTTTACAAGCTTGAAGAGAAGAGGGAATAATACTTGATAGTGTTACTGATTCGTATAGTTTATGAGCCTAAACTAGTATATTCTCACTTGGTGTTTTCATGTTTAGAGAGTCTAAAAACTCCGAAGAAGACTCTAGGGGGGTCCTTTTTCGTCCAATTTAGCCTCCTGAGGCCAAAAAAGTATAAAACATACCACAAAAGAACTCTCTTAACTTCGATAGAAGAAAAGGTGAATCTTTTTCGTACTTAGTCACGGAGGTCCGAAAAATGTTAAATTACCACCTACCCAACACTCCTTCAAGAGAAGCTTATAGCTTGAGTTTTATGAGTGTGAAGGGAAGCACGATCACTCGAAAAGATCCATTTGAGTACGAGAAATGGGGCTTACAACAATAAAATCAATGTTTTGTTCTTGGTGTTTAATGAGCATGACAAAGACATGATGTACACTCAGAATATTTTTCATGTTTAGGTCCAGAGAATGAATAAAAGAAACTTGAGCTCATATTGGGTGTTCCTTTTCCGTAAATTTAGTCTCCCGGGTCCGGAAAAGTGATAAAGCTATACTTGAGAATACTCTTCTCAATTCCATAGAAAAGAGAGTGATCCTTTCTCGTATTATTCCACATGGTCCGAGAAAGAGAACTTACCACCAATGTGGATGCCCATTCACATATTCTTAATGAGCTTGAATGGATAAGTTTACTTGGAAGTCAAGTCTATTTTGAGGAGTTAGACTTGGGCCTAAAGAAACTCCATAAGGGTGGGGAGTCTTATAAATGGATAGCTTGTAAAAAGAGACAAAAATGAGGCTCAATTTGGCGTGAAAAATAGCTAAGAAGACTCCCCTAAACCTATGACAGCTGCAACATCAGTATCGAAAGACAATAAGTAGGTTCTAAATGAGGATACTCATGTAAGGAAAGTCCTATCCATGGAAGAACAATGGCATAAACGAGGAACTAATGGTTAAAAATACCATAGTCCATGGTCAAAAGTGTGATTTCTAGGATTAAGATGGATTAGGTGTAAATGCAAAATGCATGTGAAATGACCAAAAAACCATCCTATATAAGCAAAAAAACAACTTTAAACGACCATAGACATGTCACATTCAAGAAAAAGATATGGCATTAGTTTGATTTTATATAAAAAATATGAACTACAGGGAAAAAACCCACTTTGAAAATAATATTTCTATAAATAGTTCAAAATATAAATCAGAACCCACCATTTGATTTTTTACCCAAAATATACAAGTTTTACCTCTACCTTTGATTGCTTGGTGTGGAAAACTCGGTGGAAAATTCTCAAAACCGCAAGTTCCAGGTAAAACTACACTCCATGCTCTTTCATTTGATCCAAGCAAATTTCATTTTTTAGCAAAATTTTCATGTTTTCCAATTCCCTCAATGTTGATGTAATTGTAACTTCTGAATGTATTCACTTGTATTTCTTATGTATTGTACCCCGATGTTTATTTAGAGATGTGTCTGTAATGTATTTGAGTCATGCCATGCCCTGATGTTCCTATCAGGAGGTTCTATAGTGTAAACAAGTCATGTCAAGTCATTGTGGGTAACCCTCCTATTGATCAACGGTTAAAGTCCCTGTAGTTTCGAGGAACTAGGGTTATTAGATTCTTCTAGAGAAGTTGGCCCTACTTGGTTATTTTCAAGTCAAGAATTAGTATAAATAGAGAGTGAGTCTCTCTATTTATCACACACTCACTCACACTTAGTTTTAGTGCATAGTTGAGGAAGAAGAAGCCACTGGGGCTAGGAAGAAAGAGGAAACTGCTGTCAAGAGATCATCTTACTATTTTGGGGTTTTACTTTTTGTGTTGATTCTATCTCTGAGGAAGTTGTGGGGTTTTCTCCATTTATGCTTTCCCCAAGGAAAAACACTTTGTTCATTGTCTCTTTTCGTTGATTGTTGAGCTTGTTATTCTCTCAGTTAAAGATACTAATATAATGTTAGCTTGCTGTTAGAAATATAATATGGTATCAGAGCTAACCTGAGAAGAAGACACTGTGCAACTGCAGGAATTAGGGATTCCTACTTTTGGGATCTCTCTCCATATATTTTCATCAAAATAATTTTGGACTGACTCTCCTCCCTAGGGCGCATCATTTTTTGGAAGCAGAATCCAATTCTGAGCTTTTTTAGTTTTGGAATCGACACTACTATTGGAAATTAGGGCTTTCTACAAAAGTGGAATTTTTTAGTGAGGCCGGGGCTATATTGATCTCCTCCTGAAAATCAAAGCTTAGAGATCAAGATCAAAATATTTGGTCAGATAGAAATATAGAAAACCCAAACCCTAATCTGCTCCTGAACCAGCATTGCAGATATTTAGCTCCAAATCCAAATCTGACATCTTGACCTGGTAAGATCGAAATGTTTTGTATTTCAATTTGAGGTTCTCAGTTAATATGTCTCATCATAACAAGCTTGATGAAAATATTGAGGGATCTGATAACTTCTAAGCCTAGAAGTATAGTATCTCCCTAGTCCTCGAAGAAAATGAGTTGGACTTCTATATCAATGAGGAGGTTCCAGCTCCAGAGGGAGATGAGGCTAAGGCCTTACACAAGAAGAAGTTGGTTATGGAAAAGAGGATTATTTCTGATTCAATCAGGGATCACCTTATACCACAGGTGTCATCCCTAAAGACACCTAAATCTATGTTTGATTCCCTAACCAAACTTTTTGAAGGAAAGAACATAAACCAAAAGATGAATCTGAGAAAGAAACTGAAGAATGTAAAGATCCAGAATGCAGATACCATCCAGTCTTAATTTACAAGAGTATCTCGGATCAAGGAACAGCTGGAAGCAGTAGATGAAGAAGTGGAGAATGTAGATATTGTAATGACAACCTTGAATAGTCTCCCTAGATCATGGGACTCCTTTATTCAATAAATCTGTGCCAGAAAGAAGTTAGTCAAGTTCAATAGACTATGGGAAGAATGCTCTCAAAAAGAAGCTTGAATAGCAGCTCGAGAAGAAAATATGGGAAGTGAAGATCAAGCTCTCATGGTACACTCCAAGAAAACCAGAAGAAGTTCTCATCACCCCATAGGTAAGCACTTTCACAAAGATAACACTAGAAAATATTTTTCTAGAATCAGATCTTATACATGTGATGAGAAAGGACACTATGCTAGACAATGTCCTAGACATAAAAAGACTCTCACAAGAAGAAGGGAAACAAGAGAAGACATCATGCTCATGCTACAGAGGATGATGAACCTTCCAAAAAGAGAACCAGATATGAAAGTGAAGACTATTCAAGTGATGAAGAATATGTTTTGATTTCCGCTCTCATGAGAAACATTACACATGGAACCAATGATTGGCTTATAGACAGTGTTGCTTCGAAACATATGACGGGATTCAAAGAATCCTTTGTGAATCTATCTGAACATGACTCATCTCACAAGGTGAAACTTGGAGATGACTACTAGTATCCAATAAAAGGTAGTGGGGAATACTCCTATAAGCTAGACTCTGGAAAGTCTATGACAATGCAGGAAGTATTGTTTTTACTAGGACTAAAGAACAACCTCCTCTCCATATCTGCATTAGAGGAAAAAGGCACAAGGGTTTAATTTATAGATGGCAAAGTTATTATGTGGCCAAAGGGAAAGACTATTAATGATGTAGTAGTCATTGGGGAACAAGAAGGAGGTCTATAGAAATTGAAAGGCCATCCAGAACAAGCTTTGGTCCATGCCACAATATATCCAAATGAACTTTGGCATAGAAGGCTTGCACATGTGCATTACAGAGCACTACCACTTGCAAGAAAAGTTGTTGAAGGTCTTCCATAAATTCAAGTAAAACATGATGGAGTATACAAAGGATGTGTGAAAGAAAAGAACACAAAGAATACATTTCCAAGTAGTGAGAGAAAGGAAAAAGGAATCTTGGAAATCATTCACAACGATGTATGCAGTCCAATGTCATCAATTTCATTAAGTGGGTATGTATACTATGTTTATTTTATTGATGACTTTTCTAGGAAGACATGGATTTACTTCATGAAGAACAAAGATGAAGTGTTCAGCAAATTCAAGGAATTCAAAGCCTTGATCGAGAACCACACAGAAAAGAAGATCAAGACCTTTCGATTAGATAATGGTGGAGACTTCACATCAAATGAATTCAAAGCATTGTGCAAAGACTCAGGGATTAATATTGACTTAACTACTCCATATAATCCACAACAGAATGGGGTTGCAGAAAAGAAGAATAGAACGCTCATGGAAGCTGCAAGGGCTATGCTTCATGATCAAGATCTTCCCATGCATCTATGGGCAGAATCTACCAAAACAACAATGTATGTATATAACCATAATCCACATAGAGTGCTCAAGAACAAGACACCCGAAGAAGTATTTTCTAGAAAGAAAGTAGAAGTCAGCCATCTCAGAATATTCGGTTGTCCAGTGTACATACACATTCCAAAAGAAAAGAGGAAAAAATTAGATCATCTAGGAAAGAAGGGTATATTTGTGGGATACTCTGAAAGATCGAAGGATTACAGAATACACTTCCCAGGATTCAAGAAGATCGACATTAGCAGGGATGTGACATTTGACGAAGTATCGGCTTACAATAAGTCTAGAAAGAAACCTATTGAAGAACCTAAAGAATCAAAAGAACCTAGAATTCATGATACAACCATGAATGAAGAAAATCAAGAAGAAGATCGAGAATTTGAAGAACCTCAACAACCTATAGATCCACCTCAGGAGAATAATCCTCACAAGAGGAAACCTGCTTGGGTATGAAAAGCTATCCAAGGTGTCGAAAGATATGGGGCTCCAGAAGAGAATCATAGAGAAAGAAAGAGGACCAAGTCTTGATCCGGATATGTAGCATTACTACGTGATTTAATCGATAAAGAACCTTCCATCTACGAAGAAGCAGTGGAAAGGAAAGAATGGAAGGATGCTATGATCGAAGAATATCAATTGATCATGAAGAATGATGTTTGGGATATTGTCCCGAGACCAGAAGGGAAGTCGGTTGTAACTTCAAAATGAATCTACAAGATCAAGCATGTTGCAGACGGCAACATAGAAAAATATAAAGAAATATTTGTTTCTCGTGGCTTATCCCAGAAAGAAGGAATAGATTATGAAGAAAATTTTTCACCTATAGCCAGATACACTTCCATTAGATCAGTACTTGGTCTAGCTATAGTGATGAAGTAGAAGATACACAAGATGGATGTCAAGACTGATTTCTTTAATGGTGTAGTGGAAGATGAAGTATATGTGTATTAGCCACTCGGTTTTGAGACACATGAGAGGAAGTCTCATTTGTGTAGATTTAAGAAATCCCTGTACGGTTTAAAACAAGCACCTAGGACATGGTACAGTAGAATTGACAGCTGTCTATACAGTTTGGGATTTACCAAGAGTAAAGAAAATTCCAACCTTTACTACAAGTTTGAATATGGAAACCTAGTGATGTTCCTACTATATGTAGATGCTCTGTTTGTAACAGGTATGGATGGGTTGATTACTGATACGAAGAGGAAGCTTGCTGCCGACTTTGAAATGAAGGAATTGGGTATGATAGATTATTTCCTACGCATGGAGGTGTGGTAGAATGCAGATGGAATTTCCCTAGGGAAAGGGAAATATATGGTAGATATCCTCAAAATATTCGGGACAATGGACTGCCAGGCCATGGCCACACTGATGGCATCAAAACTGAAGCTATTGAATGATGCTTCATTGGAAGCAGTTGATGCTATGATGTATCATCAGATGATTGGGTCCTTGATGTACCTGATGAACATGAGACCATTTATTGTCTTTGCTATGAACACGTTGAGCCAGTTCTTGACAAATCCAAGACATGTTCAATTGATTGCTACAAAGAATATTTTGAGGTACCTGAGGGGTATAGTTGATTATGGCCTCAAGTATGAGGTGAGTCAGAAGATTAATGTGGAGGGTTATGTTGATTCAGATTGGGTAGGTAATTCCATCGATAGGAAGAGCACTTCAGGGTGTTGCTTTAGTATGGGATCAGGTGTGGTCTCTTGGTTTAGTAGGAAGTAGTCCTGTGTGGCACTGAGTACAGCTAAAGCATAGTATGTCGCAACTTGTTGAGATAGTTGTGAGGTAGTATGGATAAGGAAGCTATTGTCCAATTTATTTGATCTCTAGTTGTATGCTACTTGTATATATTATGACAACCAGAGTTGTGTGAAGTTTTCAAAGAACCCGGTGTTTGATGACAAGTCAAAGAATATCGAGATCAAGTATCACTATATCAGGGATATGGTGTAGAGGGGATCAATGAAACCATAGTATGATGCAATAGGTGAATAGATAGCTGATGTGTTGAAAAATCCATTAGCTAGAGTGAAGTTTGAATACTTTAGGGAGAAGCTTGGTGTTCTCCAGATCGAGGTTACCTCCAAAGGGAAGTGATGAGTCTATGAGCCATTCTGTCATTGTGAGAGGATTGGTTCCTTCCATGGTCAGATGTAAGGACTGAACCATTTTGTCATGGTGATAAGATTGGTTCTTGCCATGTCAGATATGAGTGTTGAGCCATTCTAATATGACTATAGGATTGGTTCCTACATGATCAGATATAAGGGCTATTTCCATTCTCTGAATGGAGGCACCTGGTCAGTTATGAGGAAAACTCAGTCTTGGACTAAGGGCCATTCTGATATGACTATGAAATGTGTTCTCACATGATAAGATATGAGTGCATGTCCATTCCGATGTGATTGAGGTTTATGTTCCCACTTGATCAGATATAAGGGTTGTTTCCATTCTCTGGGAGAATGGAGGCACCTGGTCAGTTACCAGGAATCCTCAGTCTGGGATTGAGAGCCATTCTGATGTGACTATGGGATTGGTTCCCTCATGATCAGATGTAAGTGCAGAGCCTTTCCCCATATCATAGTAGGTGTGTCCTATCATGATGATGGATGTGAGTGTTGTCCTTTCGATAGATGATATTAGGTGTGTCCTATCATGCTGATGGATGTGAGTGCTATGCCTTTTCACAGATGGTAGTAGGTGTGTCCTACCATGCTGGTGATTGTAAGTGCTGTGCCTTTCCATAGATGGTAGTAGGTGTGTCCTACCATGCTGGTGGGTGTGAGTGTTGTGCCTTTCCATAAATGGTAGTAGGTGTGTCCTACCATGCTGGTGGATGTAAGTGTTGATCCTTTCCATGGATGATAGTAGGTGTGTCCTATCATGCTGGTGGATGTGAGTGTTGTGCCTTTTCACAGATGATAGTAGGTGTGTCGTATCATGCTGGTGACTGTAAGTGCTAGGTCTTTCTGATAGGGTTTTGGGATGTGTTCCTGCATGGTCAGATGTGAGTATGCTGGGCGTGCCTTTCTGACATGGTGTTGGATGTGTTCCTCTCATGGTCAAATGTAAGTGTTGGACAGGCCATTCTGACTTAGGGTCGGATGTAAGCACTGAAGAAGACCTACATGGTGGCTAGGTCTACAATGAGGATGAAAAAGGGTTGGATCTGTAGAACTTCCTATGACAAGAGGAATCATGAGATAGCATCCGTGATGATCCAGTGATGATGATATAGTATTGATGATCCAGATCCGAAGATAAAGATGACTTGAATATGAAGATGACTTGAAGATGATGAGGAATCAATGATGATCTAGATGATATAGAGAAGAATACTTGTGCTGATAAATTGTGTTGAGAGAATACATTCCTAGTTAATAGGGAGTGTTGATGTAATTGTAAATTTGGAATGTATTCACTTGTATTTCTTATGTATTGTACCCCCGATGTTTATTTTGGGATGTGTATGTAATGTATTTGAGTCATGTCATACCCCGATGTTCCTGTCGGGAGGTTCTATAATGTAAACAAGTCATGCCAAGTCATTGTGGGTAACCCTCCTATTGATCAATGGTTAAAGTCCCCGCAGTTCCAGGGCACAAGAATTATTAGACTCTCCTAGAGAAGTTGTCCCTAGTTGGTTATTGTCAAGTTGAGAATTAATATAAATAGAGAGTGAGTCTCTCTGTTTATCACACACTCACTCACACTCATTTGTAGTGCATAGATATGGAATAAGAAGCCACCGGGGCTAGGAAGAAAGAGGCTACTGTTGTCAGGAGATCATCTTACTATTTTGGGGTTTCACTTTTGGTGTTGATTCTATCTATAAGGAAATTGCGGGGTTTTATCCCTTTATGGTTTCCACAAGAAAAAACAATGTGTTCATTGTCTCTTGTATTTGATTGTTGTGCTTGTTATTCTCTCAGTTAAAGATCCTACTATAATGCTAGCTTAATGCTAAAAATCTAACACTCAAAGCATGAATGTTGTGTACACGGGTATGGTATATCAATATTCATGTACATTGATTATGTACGCGGGTTTCCCAAAGGAAAGTCATGTACAATATGTAGCTTGTCCAAAGGACAGTCGCGTACACTGTGCGAGGTAGAAAAAAGGTTATGTAGGGCCAAAAAATCAATTTTTTATATGAATCTAATGGTTTATAGATAACTTGTTATCAAATTGAAATATGGTGCTTGAGTGGAGGGAGAGGGAACATGAATATATGGACCAAGAAGCTCTACAAGATGCCCCCATGATAAATGCTTTGTGGCAAAGTGGGTTATTTAAATTCTTCTGTACCTCACATATGCGATCAAATGTCTTCCTATTAGAGTTTTTGATAAACTATTGGGATCACTATCTTGGTATGTTTGACCTTCAAGGTGAGTTTATAGAGGTTACCTCGAAACATGTCTATCTTATCTCCAGTTTATCACGACGATGAACTTGGAAGGTACCGGCAGAGGAGGTGACCTTCTAAGTGTATAGAACTACATAGATATATAATATGAGCCTGGCACTCAGAAGAGGGGTAGCTTCAGCCCTATTGTTCATATTCACAACTTTCCCTTATAGGTATTGGTGAGTACTATACTGAGGGTTGCAGGGTCATCATCACTTCACCTTACAACTCAAAACCAAATGAGACTTGCAACGGACTGTCTATAGGGACCTCTATATGACTTGTGTTTGGGAATAATCCTGATAATGAGGAAGCAACTCTCTGACTGCAAAAGAGGCAGGAGGAACAATTTTGGTGATTCCAGCATATTGGTATCCTTTTTCTTTGAGAGGGTTCCTAGTTTGAGTCCTGCAGTACCATTACCAATTCGTTCTCCTCGTCATACAAGGCTAAGTAGGTGCAAAGAGATCTTCATCTTCCAGGGAGGTAGTGGATTGGTTCATAGCGTATACGATGATGAATTCTACTTTTGGTGGGAGCGACATTTACCAGCCTTGGAGCAGTTTCCATATGCTGGACTAGATTTATGAGGTGACACTGACCTTGTTTTCCCTCTAGGAGGAGCATGGGGAAAGTCAAGTATTTTTTTTTCAAATTTTCAAATTTTTATGAATTTTAATTATAAATATATATACATATGTATAAGAGCTTTTAATCCCTTTTTTAAAATGTCAAAATGTAGATATTGGACCATTCCACCCTGTTGGGAATCCATACATGTATGTGCATCCTATGGTGGGAGAGGACTAGGGTTTGATTAGGGTTCTTAACGAAAATATCACCAAGATTACCCAGAGAGTACCTACCTTATGCATTGAGCATATCCATGTCTTCATGCAGGAGCTAGTGGTTGGTATATCACCTATCTAGATACACCATATGAGGTAGGTAGAGAGAGTAGTACTTGTGTATATTGATGTCGTTGAGGTTGTTGTAGCTGAGGAGGCTGAAGAAGCGCGAGAGCAGGGTGATCAGGGTGATCAGGGGACTAGGGTGGTCCATGTGACCAAGGTGGTCAATCTTAGACCTAGGAGCATTTTATGGACTTTGATTGTTTTGTATATTATACAGCTATGAATGGATCTGAGGATCAGAAACTTGACCTATCTATATGGACATATATTCACACACACACACACACACACACACACATATTGTCGGTTTTATTTACAAGTGTTTTGTTATGTGTTTGTTGTATATTTTATGCAAAATGTGTTAAGTGCCAATCCAAGATATAATTAGCATACATGTCAGTTAATGAATTTTGATTTCTTTTAATATGATTGAATGTAAGAAACTCAAAATTTATCTCCAATAACCTAACTTACATAAACTGATGTAGTGAGATAGGGTTCGACACCTGATAAGCTCAATTGAGCTGGGAAACCACCAATTGAGAGTCAAGTTGGACTTCCAACTGAGTGATACCATGTGACAAAGAATCCCATAAGAGATCAATGAAAGCCCTATATTCGGCCACTTTATTGGTAGGAAGACCTAAGCAAGCACCTCCAAAGGTGACAAGCTGTCCTAAGGGCAAGTAAATGACCCATGCGGCTAAAGCAATATTACAAGTGTGGCAACTGGTGCCATCAGTGAAACCTACAAACCACTCAGAAGACATCTGTAACAACTAGCATATGGTATAAAAACACAAACCGATGGGATATTATACATAAAAATACATACAATAAAAATACAAGAAAAATCACTAAGCCTAAGCATAGTACTTTTTCAAGTAGAGCCCATTTCTAGGCTCGGGAAGCTTATTCCCTTCAAAATATATCAATTCATATGCACCCTTATTCAACACCTTTGAACCGACATAAATTCCTAACCATATATACCTAAAATTTCCTGCCCCTTGGGGTTCTTTGCCCTGATCCCAGAGCAAGACAAGATCCCCTTCAGAAAAAATCCAAGGCTTAACCGATTTATCATATTGAGTTTTTACCCTATTTTTATGAGCTTTGTTTGCTATTAGCGCATCTCTACACTTCTCATATATATGTTCTAAATGTAATAAACATTCTTCTAGCTCAACCATATCAGGTAACACATGAATATAAATATTTAAGGACGGGATTTTACATTCGACCGGGGTGACTGCTTCCACTCCGTGAATGAGTTGGAAACGAGAAAACCCTGTAACATTTTTCACATTGGTCCGATATGCCCAAAGTGTAGGATAGAGCACGATGTGCCAATTGGAATGGGATGCATTAATAGTACATTTGAGAATAGTCTTCAAAGTTTTATTTTCATCCTCGACTTGACCATTTTCTTGAGAATAGAATGAAGATGAATGTTCTTGTCTAAACCCTAGCATAGTGGTCAATTCATTCATAATACTATTTTGTAAATGGCTGCCATGGTTAGTGACAATCTATTTAGGGATATCAAATCATGCGATAATTTGGTTGAAAACTAAAAAAGATGTAGTTTCCCTGTCAGCTTTAAAGGTGGGCATTGCCTCTGTTCACTTTGTGAAATAATCTATAGCAACAATGATATGTTTGTGCCCCCTAGACAAGACTGGGTTCCACATCACGTAATCTATCCCCCACTTCATGAAGGGGCCCACTGAGATGATGGGAAATAACAAAGCAGGATGCGACTGCATCTTTTTGGTGTAAAGATGGCAAGGATCACAGCGCTTCATGGCTTCCACAAAATCTTTAAAGATCGCAGACCAAAAATAACCAGCACGTAAGATCTTCTGGGCTATTGCTAACCCAGATAAATGACCCCCACATGCTCTAGTATGGGAATCATTTAGGATAGTCTCTTCTTCTTTGTGGATTAGACATCGATGCAAAACAGAATCTACCCCCCTATGATATAAATTTTCTCCAATAATGAGGTAGTTCTTGGCACGTACACATAGTGTACGTTGTTCTTCTTGTGAGAAGGTTGTAGGGTACTTCAAAGTCTAGAGATAGATAAGTATATCTCCGTACAATGGGTCATAGGTGGAAATCAAAAGGATATGCTCATATGGAAATGAGTCTTCTTTAATGGCTACATCTTCCTCTACTAGAAATTCTTGCAATGAGTTCCGCAAAAGCTAAGGATTTGGAGGATTTGGAGGATTGGAAATCTAAGTCAAACTCCTAAAGAATGACTATCCATTTGTTGAATTTGCCTCCAAATATCTGTTGGGAAAAAAAATATTGAAAAGGATTAACATCCACCACTATTGTCGTGGTCCTCAGTAAGATGTAGTGACACAACCTCTGAACAGCATACACAGTTGCCAAGGCCAACTTCTCAACATGGGAATACCTAAGTTCAAGGCCAGCTAAAGCATGACTAAGATAGTAGATGACATGCTCATGAAGCTTATCATCCTCTTGGACTAGTACTACCTCTATGGTCGACTCAGATGCAGCCAGATACAATAGAAAATCCCTAGAGTAATCTGGTCAGTGAAATAATGGTGCCGACAACAAAGCTTTTTTTAATGCCTCGAATGCAAGTTTTGTAATTTCATCCCATACAAATGGGGTGTCCTGTTTCAATAGGTGCATGAAACCGTTAGTAATATTAGCATTATTTACAATAAAGCGTCGAAGGAATATGGACTTCCCCTGTAGGATTTGAAGCTTCCTAATAGAACAAGGAGGAGGAAAATTTATTATGGTCTCAACTTTCAAGAGATCCACCTGAATGCCTTTCTTGGAAAAAATGAATCTAAGTAGTCTCCCTGACTCGACATAGAAAATGCACTTATGGGGATTCAAGTGAATTATGTAGTATCTGCATCGTTCAAAAATCAAACACAAGTGATTTGGGTCATCGAACCTCTTATGAGAATGTGCTGGAAGATCATCAAGGTAGGGTTTGAGAATATCTTTAATGTCGTGAAAGGAAAAATATATTGCCCGATGAAAGGTTGCCCTTGCATTTTTCAATCCAAAGGTCATTTTCTTGTACGCAAAGGTACCCCAAGGACAAATAAAATTTGTTTTATGTCGGTCTTTCGATTTAATTTGGATTTGATTATACCCGGAGAAACCATCCATAAATGAAAATACTTCACTTCCCCCACAAGCATCAATAATTTGATCTATAAATCGTGTCGGGTAGTTGTCAGGATTTGTTTAGATCTCGAAAGTCAATACAAATGTTTATAGTCCCTTGATTTTTGTCAATAGGAACAGGGTTGGATACCCATTCTATCAAAGCTATGGGGTAAATGAAACTGGCTTTTAGCAATTTCTAAACTTCAGCCTTAACTACTACCACTTTATGCAGGTTGAGAGGTCTCAACTTTTGTAGAACAAGTCTAGCATCAGGGTAAGTTTGGATTTCATGCTCGAATATGGATGGATCAATGCCTAGCATCTCCTCATCTGACCAGGAAAAAATGTTGCAGAATTCCTTAAACAAGGAAGTATAGATCACAATCTCCTCTGAAGAGTATTTCACGTTGATGTGTACGTTTTCCACAACATTTGGGTTTCCAGAGATGTTGATAGGAATCGTACTAGAATTTTTTTCCATATTCCCCTCATAAAATATTCCTTCCCTTGGTAAGGGATTAATAGGTGTATCAACATCACCTGCCAGTCTCATACAGGAACTCTTGGTTCTCGATCCTACTTAACTCTGGAATAAAATACGATCGATGGTGAAGATTTCTATAGATCTTATCTCATCCGCACATGGCTGCCAAAATGGCTTCATCCAAAGGTAAAACCATATCTAAGCAATATCTAGAATGCAAAGAGTTTTCTTCCCAAGCAGGCAGATAGGCTTCTTCCTGCTCCTCTGATACTATGAGAGGGACAGGAATGGGATCAATAGCAATGTGAATGATAGCTTGATAATCTACTTCCACTGCCGATAAGCACACATCAGGTTCATGGTCGGAAGGAAGAACCCTAGGATTCATTCTATCAACAACTATTGCTATAGACTTCCCAACACTAGTAGAACCTAGATAATTACTCGGAGGTGGAATATCAAATGTGCCCATCAATGATGTGTACATTCCAGCTGCTAAGCTCTTTGAAGCAGGTCTAACGTGATCAACCAATGGTATGGTGGAATCATTAGTTTCCATGCGGCCTTTTCGAGTAAAAATGAGTTGGTCTATAGTAACCAACTTCCCTTCGTGTGGAAACACTTCTACCCAAAATATAGCTGATGCAATAGCTAAAATGGTGTAATTCCAACTTCTCCCCAAGAGCAAGTTATAATCCAAAGGTGCATCAATCACCTGTACCCAATAGACACTTCTTTCCCTACCAACTTAATTTCGAAAGCCGGTAGGATACCATGTGCAGAAAATGACCTTCCGTCGAAAGCAGTAAGTAGGGTGTTCAATGGAACCAGCTTTGGAGATCCAAGAGCCTTCCAATAAGACAAGGACATGACACATGTAGAAGCACCCTCATCGATAACTTCCCTTCCAATGGTCTTTCCACCATGGATGACATCTATCAATAAGGCTACATGATATGGAAAGAAAATTTTGACATCAGACAAATTAAATTTCACCATGAGGTTTGATGAGTCCATACTTCCTTAGGTTGCTAAGAGTGCATCTTGTTGAGCAGGAAAACTCTGTAACACCCCTAAAGCTGACATTGCACAAGGAGTCTGGGCTAAGTCTTCAACTATAGAGTAGTTTTCTGTAGCCCTAGCATTAGGATTGTGTAGGGTTTTCTTGAGGACACCTTTTGGTATCTTGGGCATAGGTTCAGTAGGTTTCTCAATCATGAGAGGGTTGGAAGTTTCACCTATTGACTTACCCTTCTTTGAAACCTTTTTTTCATATTTCTTGTTCCTGGTCTATAGTAAAGTCTTAGATCAAACCATGTTAATATAATTGGTGTCAGGATCATTTGGGTGCCCCCTGCTGCATTTGATCCTGAAGTAGAATTATGTCTTTGGGGAAAAGGATCCTTCAAGACAACCAGTTGTTGGCCTTTTAATAGCTTCTGAGCTTGTTCAATAAGGGTGTAATTCCCATATTTTACTAGACATATCGACATGTTGCATTTATTTTATTAGTAAATGTTGGACTTAGTTCGACTAAGTAAACCATATTTATGACATGATAAATGTCTAAGATGTTACTATGCTTATGTTGATACATTGATTGTGATGTTATGATTATGTTTGCGAGGTTACTATGTTATAGTTATCATGATATTCCTTTGTTCATAAAGACAGTGTATGTTTAATTGTCATCATTGATAAATGCAATATATATATGATGTGGTACATGGATATCGACCCATGATGTGATCAATTTAATGATTCATACAATGAAAGGAAATGTTGTTGATAATAGGCACCCACTGATGATTGAATGGAGATATTATTATGAGTGTATGTTTTCAAAGTACTAATCTGCAGGACACACGGGCTATGTAATACATGGATACTTCATATGAAGTGTGGTACAGTTCCTATTTCTGCAAAAGAACCTTGATTACCAAAATTGATGATACGATGACACAGACCAATAATCTCGGTAGCAGCAAAGTATGTTTTGATAGGGCATATAGACCCAGGATGTTGAGAGGGATGGATGTGTTCCACCCTATGTTTTTGGGATACCTGAGGTCGTGGGAGGGCCTTACTAAGACACGATCCCCATGTTGGTGTGATGATGATGGTCGGGTACCCGAGGTCATGGGAGGGCCATGCTAAGACACGCTCCCCATGTTGTTGTGATGACGACGGTCGGATGCCTGCTAGTAGAGGCTAGGTCCGTTGTTCATCCAATGCTATCGCTCTCAGGTTATTATGTGGTCAGGTCGGTGAAGCCGACATAGTATTATTCAAGTTATTTTAGACGTACCAATGTCAAGATGGATCCTAATTAACAATTTTAATGAGAACATAAGTGGTGTAAATTGGAGAGAGATTCAATAAATCTAGAAATTCATAAACAAGTCAACAACAACAACAACAACAAAAGGGAAATAACATCATCTTATGAATCACAATAGAAACAAGACTATAGAATTTTTTTAAAAATTGTAGAAATTGTTGTGGATAATTTTCTAGTAATGCATGATGAACCTTGATGCATGTTACAAATGGGGATCCTCGAGGAGGTCATAAGTAGTTACTAGGATATGTTTTTCAGATAAAGTTTAAGAGCATATATTAGGTGATAAAAGAAGTAAAATAGTAAAATGACATTGACACGTTGATCAAGTAAAGGTCCAAGTGGGACTACCATAACTAATGAATTCTAGTAGTAAGACACCTATATTATTCATAATAATATATTCTTAGAATCATGCATAACAATAACTTCGGGATGAAGTTTCCTGAAGGGTGAGCATATGTAATGCCCATATTTGACTAGACATATTGACATGTTGCATTTTTATTTTCTTAGTAAATGTTGGACCCAGTTTGACTGAGTAAACCATATTTATGACATGATAGATGTTGCTACTATGTCTAAGATGTTACTATGCTTATGTTGATACATTGATTGTGATGTTATGATTATGTTTGTGAGGTTACTATGTTATAGTTATCATGCTATTCCTTTGTTCATAAAGACCATGTATGTTTAATTGTCATCATTGATAAATGCAATATATATGATGTGGTACATGGATATTGACCCATGATGTGATCAAATTAATGATTTATACAATGAAAGGAAATGTTGTTGATAATATGCACCAACTAATGATTGAATGGAGATATTGTTATGAATGTATGTTTTCAAAGTACTAATATGCAGGACACATGGGCCATTTAATAAATGGATACTTATTATGAAGTGTGGTATAGCACCTATTTCTATCGAAGAGCCTTGATTACCAAAATTGATGATACGATGACACAGACCAATAATCTCGATAACAGCAAAGTATGTTTTTTATAGGGTATATAGACTCAGGATGTTGAGAGGGATGGATGTGTTCCACCCTATGTTTTTATGATACCCAAGGTCGTGGGAGGGTCATGCTGAGACATGCTCCCCATGTTGTTGTGATGAGGACGGTCAGATTCCTACTAGGAGAGGCTAGGTCTGCTATTCAGCCGATACTATCGCTCTCAGATTGTATCAATTGGTAATCAAGGCTCTTTTGTAGAAATAGGTACTGTACCACACTTCATATAAAGTATCCATGTATTACATAGCCCGTGTGTCCTGCAGATTAGTACTTTAAAAACATACATTCATAATAATATCTCCATTCAATCATCAGTGGGTGCCTATTATCAACAACATTTCCTTTCATTGTATGAATCATTAAATTGATCACATCATGGGTCGATATCGATGTACCACATCATATATATATATTGCATTTATCAGTGATGACAATTAAACATACACTTTCTTTATGAACAAAGGAATATCATGATAACTATAACATAGTAACCTCACAAACATAATCATAACATCACAATCAATGTATCAACATAAGCATAGTAACATCTTAGACATCTATCATGTCATAAATATGGTTTACTTAGTTGAACTAATTCCAACATTTACTAATAAAATAAATGCAACATGTCGATATGTCTAGTCAAATATGGGCATTACAAAGGGGACATAGGTGGGTCATGTGACCTTCATGGCACAACTGACATGGGAATGTCACCTTCTTCTTTTCTTTTTTTCCCCCATCAACATTGTTTGTGGGTTTTTGCTTGTTTTGGTTTTCTCACCCTTTTTTCCTTTCTTCTTTTTCCCACCAGGCTGTTGATTTCCCTTCTAAGAGGATTGTGCAAAACCATTTTCATTTTGGGGTGAGGGGTCAGCATTTGCTTTGTCTACCATAAAAATTTTAACAGACAACTAATGGAGTTGTTTAGCCAAAGATTCTACAGTGAGAGAATTCATAGAACAAACCACACCATCGGCATGGGGTCTAGGCTTAGGTTTCTCTACATTGTGCATTGGCCTCGGTGCCTCAGGGATAATTTCATATAAAATCCAAGACTGAAAATTTATAAAATCTAGCTGTTGGGCCCTAAGGATAGCTTCTTCCTCATTGGTCACTCTCGAAGTAGATACATCCTTAGATATATATGGCAATAAGGATTTAAGGAACCATTCTAATAAGAACTTGGGAGGGATAGTGGATTTGATAAGGCTCTTCTTTCTTCTCCACTCTTGGATGTGATCAAAAATATGAGTGGACTTGTCCTTCCAAAAGGTAGACAACAAGTCTGTCCTGAAATCATATTGAACATGAAGTTGGAAGTGACTAAGGAATACATTAGCCAAGTCCCAAAAACTATTAAACACAACAGAAGGCAATTCAATATAACATTTTGATACAGTACTGGTTAAAGTTCTTTGGAACAGCCTCAACTGAACTGAATCCTCGTTCAGTGAGTTGGAAGAGCACCACAAATGGAAAGTGGTGACATGAGCTCCTGGATCATCACAAACTTTTCCTTCGAATTTTGGGATATCCGAGAGAAGCTTGGTAGGAATGGGTGGCTAGGAGGAGTTATGTCTCACCGACTCATTCATTAGTTTCAAAAAATCTGGCAAATTTAAATTTTCTAGGAAAGGGAGCTTGGGTCTAACCGGATCACTAAAAGTACCAGTTTGGGGATTAGAAGGACTTGCCCCCATATTCCCGTATGTGAAGGTGGGGTTTCCCCCTGCTGCCAGTTGTGAAGTGGTCAGGCTACTTTGGAAAGGATTCCATCCATAAGCCAGTGAACTGTTTATGTGTGGTGCAGTATATGAGGTTCTATCTACCCCAGTGAAAGTTGGGGTTTAGAATATAGGAGCAGGTGTCCCTCCATTGAAAAGCAAAAAGGGAGAGCTCGCAAAAGGAGCTAAACCAGAGTTTGAAAACCTTGACCCTTGACCATAAGGATTCGGGTTTTCGAACTGCACCCCTACATATACGGGTGTTGGGCTTACATATGCAGTGGATGGGGGAATGTGCTCCCCATTCCAAGGAAAACCCTGCACAAAGCTGAGGATCCTATAGGACCTGTTACCAACTTTTCTGTACCATAGTTGGGTTACCTGAGGAGCCGACAGTTGACAGGCTTGTTCTGAGTCCGATTCCAGTGTATCAGTTGATCTGTCTGCTTGTCTAGCCAATATTGGCTAGTCACTTTTTTATTTGAATAATTTTGACCATGGCCCCACGGGGTTTGTAATAAAATGCGCTAGTAGGATATTTTTGAGTGGTTCGGTCTCCTAAGACGTAGAATCGCAAATAGGGTATTCCATGGAGTTTTTTGCCCCTGATAATTGTGCTTTTCCTTTAGCCGAGTATAATTGACGAGGTTTTCTCCCGCTTCCTCCAAAGCTGGAATGCCCGATGTTGAATTCTGGGTCTTGGGGGGTTATTAGAGCCCAACTTAGTGTTATAAGCCTAATAGACATTATTTAGATAGATCATCGTCATGTCCTATGTGATCTAGACACATAAAAAAAATTCAAAAAAATCTTTTTCGAACAGTGAAAAATTATTTTTTATTTTTTAATTACTTTTCCTAAGTTTTTTGAGTTAATTTTTCCATAAATTAAATGGAAAAAACCCGTTCGTGATCCGGACTTAGAATTCAGTGATTGAAGGCTCTAACCTTAAGCCAAAAAACATTCTTGATCAGCCAGCCAGTCAGAACCAACTTTTAGATCAGCAATCGGACACATAATACCTTTTTACTCAAAAAAGTCAGTTTTGAGTAAAAAATGATTTTTAGTAAAAAAAATGATTTTTATTAAAAAATGATTTATATTAAAAAAAATGATTATTTTGGAGAAAACTAAAACTCTCCAAATTAAATCAAATTTGATAAAATAAAAGGCTAAATGACATCTCATGGAACACTTATGATGATTTGAGTTATCATAACTCATCTTCAGTCATCATTAAGAGAGCAATTAATTTATTATCAGTTATCAGACATGTCATCTCCAGCTAAAGATGAGATGGAGAGCTCTCATTGGTCCGGTGATTTGATCGAGGTGAAGACTGAAGCTTACACTATCAGTAGGCTTCCCAAACCTAGCTCAAGCTCCTGCCAGACCTAAAGTATGAGCTTACCTACATCTAGACTCACACATGTGGCCTCATCCTTGGCTTGTTTTCAGTGCACAGGTTTGGAGTGGGGGCGCCTTGCCTGGGTGGAGGCCTCCCCTCAATCCTAGTTCTCCAGTTTAGGTCTAGGCTCTTTGTTAGGTGGCTAAGCTGGTTAAGGTTGGTTTTTTGGTTTTAGGGTTTTAGCACTCTCTCATTTGTTAAAAAGAGGCTCTTTCACCTCTATTATCATGGAATTTTGGGTAGAGAAGCTCTGCAAAAATTGTAATCATTATATTATTGAATAAAGCTTTTCGACTTTGGAGGTCTACAGGATTGTCTCTTCATTGGTGGATGTGTTGTATGAGGTGATCTCTTTCCATGCTTTCAATTTGTTATTTATGGGTTGAATCAAACAACTAGATTTAGAAGTCTATTATTAGAACATAAGATTTACCATTTGCTGCTGTCAAGTTGGTTTATTATGCAAAGTTTATCATCATCTAGATGGGTACAAATATTCAGTTATATGAAGTATTGACTTTGATTTGCATATTCCTAGCATACTAGATTTTATTGTTTGATCTCACTGGGTATCAAGTTGGATTTCCTTTACAGATCTCTCCATTTAGAGAAGGGTGCGAGCTTAGTTGCATCAAAATCATCTCCATCATCATAAGAACCTTCTAACATTGTTGACTTTCAGGACCTACAGAGAGTTTGGCTTTTTCCAAGAGGAAAAAACAAGGAGATCTTCCTCCAAATTTCCATCTCAAAGTCTTTCATAAATTCTTCTTTAAAATTCTTTTGGTTACCGGTTACTTAGGAAGCCCTAGTTTACTTCTTTCCATCCTTTGGCTTCCCTTTATTTTCCTTGTTGGCTGGCCTTTCCTCCTTCCTTTTCACTGCCCTCTTTTTCCTCCTTTTGGACAGCCCTCTTTTGACTTTTCGCTGCCCTCTTTTCACTCATCTTTGCAGCCCTCTTTGTTCTCTTTGGACAGCCCTCGTTTTACCTAGTTTTCACCCCTTTTTTCGTGCTTTGGACAGCCCTCTCTTTTCTCCTTGTGGACAGCCCTCTTTTGACTCTTCGATGCCCTTTTTTTATTGTTTTACAGCCCTCTTTTTTCCTTTGGACAGCCCTCTTTTTCACCTTTTCTCTCTCCCTTTTCTTGGTTTTTCTTCCCCTCTGCTTCCATTTATTTCAGCCTTCTTTTGTCTTGTTCTTTTGTTTTCATTCAAGCTTTTTTCTTTTCCCTTTTCATAAAGTTCGAGAAAAATTTCAAGAAAAGTTTCAAGTGAAGAAAAAACACTCTCCTTTTTACAAGTTTTAATAATTGTAGAGTTACTTTGTTTTCATTGGAAAAGTCCTTTCAAGGATTAAAATCCTCAAGGCATATTGCAATAAATTTTAATAAAGACCTTGTGCTCGAGTGGGGTTTTTAAGTCCCCACTCTCATCCTCCCCCATTTGCGGAGGATTGTGTTGTGTTTACTTATTCATGCTTAAATTAGATTTGCTTATTAATCTTAGAATACTAATTGTCAATTTATCACTTTTTAATTAAGTTGATTACTTAGTTCTTTCAATTGTTTATCTTTCTAAGTAAATCAGCTGTGCAAATCTCTTGAATCACACCATAAGGTTGGTTAAGAGTACTCTTTGTCAGAGAGTCCAATCAACTAATTTTATCTTGTGCTTGTTTAATCAATTAATCCTCATAAGTAAGACTCTTAAACTTGCAGAAACACAAGTCAAGAGCACTCTCTATCGGAGAGCATCTTAGGTTTGCATAACCCCTACATTAGTTTCATCTAGATTAGCTAAGTCTCTTGAACCACTGTCATAAGACAAGTTCAAGAGCGCTCTCTGTCGGAGAGTTTAATTAATTAAGTTAATAAAATTTGCAACTCACATCCCTTTAATTAATTAACCCCCTTCCCCCTTTGTCAAAGTATGCTCTGACCGATTTTCGATCGGAATACCCAGAAACGACATTGGATCTCTAAACCCCACAAGAGGAACTTAACTAAAACTTTTCCCCATAACCAACGCACCGGTGTTGTTTGATAAATACCGAGGCATGTGGGAAAATTCCAAGTGTGGGCACCGGGATACCTAATCTGGGCACTGGTATTTAAGTTATTGAACACTTACCTTTGACCCCAGACAGGTCCGTCATGTCTTCAAATGGAGCCACTGAAGGTATTACCGGTTAGGACATCCAGCCACCATAAGTGAAGATCACAAACAAAAAAATCATAAAATCTACCAAGAGCACTTGCAAAACCTAATACTCACTAGCTTAAATTCCTATACTTTATTTTACGCACTTATTTGACTCCATAAGGCACTGGTCCTTTGTTATATTTGATTAATTTTCTATCTTGATCAACTGTCTATGGTCCATTTCAATTGATTATATTTGAATGCTTAAGTTATAAGTCTAGAATATTTTCTTATATGTGTGATCTCTTGTTAGCAACGTGGATTACTTTAATTAATCATCATCCTTTTAATATTAATCATCTTAAATCACAATAACTCCTAAAAACACCCATTCGCATCCGCAACTAATCAAAACACTTTAATAACTTAAGAGCCATAGAAACTCTCTTGTAGGGATTACCCCCCTTGGCTTCGTTAGGAGTTAGCCTAAATGGAGGAGCTAGGTGTAGGTGATAGTACCTAGCTCTATGATTTCCCCCAAGGTCGCACCTCTCCCACTTTCCTAAGTGAGGAGACAACTTTCAAAATATTTTCGTTGCTGGTGTGCAATCAGCAGACAACATCTTTTGGCGCCGTTGCCTCGGACAAATCTTTTTGTTCTTGGATGACCTTTGTTTCTTTTAGTTTTTTACCTTTTTATCCTTTTGGTATATTTTTAGTCCAATCACTCTCTGAAATTAGACTTAAGTCCACCTGGAGACTCCACTGTCAGTTAACAACTCAAGGTATTCTACTAGAAGAAACTCTGCAGGTTTGGTCGATTTCATCCCTAACCTCAAAAAGGTCTTAAGGAGGAGATTAAACAAACTATATTCTCATAGGATCCTTACAGAAATTGGATCTGAGTCTGTTTCAGACATCCATATTTTATTTCTAGAAAACTTAGAAAATTTGCAGAATAATAATTGTTTCCTTAATCCAATGGGTGTGTTTTTTACTCAACTCAACTTTGCTTAGATAGCAGGTCATCCTCATGATATCCCTGACAAGGCTATCGACAAGCTTACAACATATAATGGCACCAATGCCTCCCTCTCTGCTAAGCAGCATATCAGGAATTTCACCAGACACTATGGTGCCCATGTCAAGGGTACTGATAGGCATGAAGATGTTTACATGACCTTGTTTACCTTGTCTTTGGATGGCAAGGCTGGAAACTGGTATGATAATTTGCAAGACAATTCTTTCGCCACCTTAGCAGACTTCAAGGCTGCTCTCCTTGGAAAGTTTGGTAGCAGAAAGGAGCCTAGACATCTTGTAGCGGCTTTAACTAGCATAAAAAAGTTCGAAACGGAAACAATGGATGAATTCAACAACAGATTCACTGAATTTGCAAATTCCATCCCTGCCACTTACTCTCCTCCGGTAGCTTCTGTTTTGGACTATTACATCAAGGCTTTGACTGGTAAAATCCAATCCCAAATTAGAGATAAGGAGCCGGCTACTTTACTTCTAGCTCAGGGTTTGGATATCAAAATTGATAAGAATATGCAGTCATCTGGTGAGTCTAACCTCCACGGCTATTCAAGGTCTTCCACCCCTTTGAAAATTAGTGAGCCCAAAGACAAGGATCCTTTATCAGCTATGAAGGATGCCTATGAAAAACAGATGATCGATATGAAAAGGCAGATGAAGAAGAATATGGAGGAGGTAGAATAGAAACATTTAGCGCAGTTGAAGGAAATTCAGAATAGGGTAATAACTATGGAAAGAACTCAAACTCAGCCTGCTCCTAGGACTTTTCCTACCAAGCCAACATGGCAGAGAAATAATCCCAACCATGAGCAGAGGCTTCCTCATCAGCTAGAGGCCACTAATGTGGTTGAGCCTTACAAACCATTTTGTAGGGCATGCAGATATTTCCATGAGGAATCTGGCTGCCATTATTCCTGTTATGTCCAGAAGCATGCTTATCCCGAGGGGTACGGTCCTAGTACATCTTCAAGTGAGCCTGAATTCATTCACAATGTTGGAGACAGCTATGTTGACCACAAGGATAGTTGGAATCAAGCTAACCAGTTTCACTAGGTTGATTACTTAACTAATTATTATGGGGAAATGCATTCGAATAGTAACAATGTTCAAAATTTCAAAGGCATGACATATCAAAGAAGACCTAGGGAAGGACCATCTACCCAAACTGCTGCAAAGGTAACAATTTCTGAAATCCCTCCTAAAATAGATGATAAGTCTGATTCTGTTGCTCTAACTTTTGATTTACATAGTTGGTTAGAAAAATCTAAAGTCTTGGTTCCCGTGCTTGAATTTTGTAAAATTATTGGTCAAAATGAGAAATTGTTGAAAATTCTTGAGCCTCAAATTAACAATGATCCCCCTCCTACCTCAAAAATAGTTGCACTTGAAAAACTAAAGCTCCAAAGAATGTAACTTTTTCCAACACTATAGAACAACTTCCTCCTAGTCAGGAAAATGATTGTGGAGACCCCCCTATAATATTGCATACTAGGGACCCAAGAAAAGAAGATCACCCACCCTTCTACATGTCATTGATGATAGGTGATTTTGTCTTGCACAACTGTATGCTATATTCAGGATCAGGATCAAATATTATGACCAAGAAAGTTATGCAGCAACTTGGTCTTAGAACCACTCGCCCTTACCAAAATGTATGTGCCATGGATTCTAGACCCTTCAAAGTTGAGGGTATGATTGAAAGGTAGAATGTGATATTATCAAAGTATCCAGACATCCATGTTACCATGGATATTCTCATCATAGATGTACCGGATAAATGGGGCATGCTCTTATCCAGAAAATTTGGTGTAACTTTAGGGGGATCCATCCAAATGGACTGGACTTACGCCACTGTACCTGCATCAGAAGACTAATTAGTTAAGCTACATATGGAAAAAGAATGAAGACATCATGTAGAAAACCTGGGGAATCCATCAAATGACTATGTCAACTACTCAGGTGAACTAGGGATGTACCAGATTAACTCCACTTTCTTGAAGCCTATCCGTGAAGAAAAAAAAATGAAAAGCTTAATGAATTATGGAGGATGAACTTTGATGGAGCCTATTCTAGAGCAGGAAAAGGTGCTGGGATAGTCATTATGTCACCTGAAGGTAAAGTTTTCAACTTTGCTTTTAGATTAGAATTTGAGGCAACCAACAATGTAGTAGAATATGAGGCACTTCTACTAGGCATTGAGATTGCCAAGGACATGGGGATTAAGTTGCTTGATATTAAAGGGGACTCTGATTTGATTGTCCAACAAGTTAAGGGCCATTTTGCATGTAAGTGTCAAAGACTTAAGAAATATAGAAATGCAATCTGGGATACAATGGAATTCTTTGATTCCTTTAACTTAGAAGCAGTCCCTAGAGATCAGAATAGTGCCTCTGACAGACTTGCAGTTTCAGCGTCAACTCTTCAGCCATCAAATGAGATGTTAGAGGGGAATTGTCCTTTAGAGATTAACTTCAGACCTTCTATTCCTGATAATGTTGAACATTGGCAGGTCTTCAAAGACAATGAACAGATTTTGAGATTCATTCATAATGTTTATGAATTCCTTAATTTTAAAGTAAATGATCAGGAAGAAAACAAAGAATATTATGGAGAAGGTGACCATTTTAACAATCCTGTCCCACATGGTCTAGTTGCCTTAGAAAACATCTTTGACAGACAGGACAGAATAAAAAGCAATGTTGAGCAGATGAAACCAGGAGATTACATTGAAGTCAACATTGGGACGGAAACAGAACCCAAAATTCTAAAAATTGGAAAAGGTACTTCTGAAAAAGAAAGGAATAGACTTATAAACTTGGTCAAAGAGTATAGGGATGTATTTTCCTTTACTTATGACGAGCACAAAGCTTATAGGGAAGATGTATTTCAACATACTATTCCCCTAAAGCCAGAATGTCAAAAAGGCAAGCCTTTTAGACAAAAACTTAGGCAAATAAATCCTAAGTTAGCGCCAATCATCAAGAAGGAGTTAGAGAAAATGTTGGTAGCAGGAATAATAGCTCCCACTAGACATTCCACGTGGTGCTCTAACTTATTAGTTTTAAGGAATAAGAACGGGAGCATAAGAATATGTATAGATTTTAGGAATCTAAACATAGCATGCCAGAAGGAAAATTACCCCCTCCCCAACATGGAGACCCTCCTCCAACGGGTCACTGGATCGAGCATGATGTCGATGCTGGATAGTTTATTGGGTTATAATCAAGTAGTCATTCAAGAGGAGGATAGGCATAATACCACCTTCACAACTCCTTGGGGCACTTTTGAGTATCTAAGAATGCCCTTTGGCCTTTTAAATGCAGGAGCTACTTTCCAAAGGGCCATGGATTATGCTTTCAAGGAGTTGATTGGAAAAGTCATTGAGATCTATCAAGATGATCTCATTGTTTTTCGAAGGAAATATCTAGCCATGTTGGTCATCTCAGGCAGATTTTCGAGAGATGTAGGAAATATGGCATTTCTCTAAATCCGGCTAAGTCGGTGTTAGGCATAGAAGAGGGAAAACTCTTATGACATATCATCAACAAAGATGGTGTCAAAATTGATACTGAGAGAGTAGAGTCCATAAAAAATATCCCTCTCCCTAAGAATGTTAAATCCCTTCAGTCATTTAATGGTCATATCAATTTTATTAGGAGATTCATTCCAAACTTGGCACAACTAATGAAACCCATGCAAGCCTTACTCAAGAAAAATGTTAGGTTTGTCTGGACCAATGAAGGAAAAAAAGCCTTTGATTCAATAAAGAATTCCATTACCAGGTCTATGGTCCTAGTCAGCCCAGATTACGCAACAAATTTCATGATCTTTTCATTTGCATCTGAAGATACCATTGCCGGTGTGTTGCTCCAAAAGAACTCCGAAGGATTCGAGCAGCCCATAGCATTCATTAGTAGAGCCTTGCAGAATTATGAGCTAAAGTATACCATCATGGAGAAGCAAGCTTATGCCTTAGTCAAATCATTAAAACATTTCAGGACTTATATCGGGTATTCCAAGGTTACCGAATATGTTCCCCACTCTGCGGTCAAGGATATCCTTTCTCAAAAGGATTGTTTAGGAATAAGGGGTACATGGGTATCGAAGATTCAGGAGTATGACCTTGAGATAAAACCTACTAAATTAATCAAGGGACAAGGCCTGGAAAGAATGCTTACTCAAAAGAACAAAGAAGCCATGGAGATGATTGCAGAAAATGATATCCCGCAGCCTACCATGACTCTTTCCCTTCAAAACCTTGATAACCATTGGTATTCAGACATCATTTTCTTTCTCCTCCATCTCACTTGCCCGGATCACCTCAAAGGACACAAGCGTAGGGCTTTGAGGCTTAATACCACTAGGTATTTCCTTACCCAAGAGGGTCTGGGTTGGAGGAACCCAGATGGTATTATACTTAGGTGCATCAACGAACAGGATTTTAAGAAGATATTAGAAGAGTTTCACTCAGGATTTTGTGGAGGCCACTATGCAACAAATACAACTGCCCACAAAATCTTGAGAGCTAGTTACTATTGGACAACCATTTTTGCAAATGCCCACAAGCATATCAAGTGTTGCCAAGAGTGCCAGCTATTCACTGGGAAGTAGAAGTTGGAAACTCTTCCCCTTACTCTAGTTTTTTTCCTTGCCCCTTTTCAGCAATGGGGGCTTGATTTTATTGGAAAATTCAAGGATAATTATAGCAATTGTTTTTGTTGGATTCTCACAGCAACTGATTACTTCACCAAGTAGGTAGAGGCTATGCCCACTAACAATGCCACTGAGAAGGTTGTTATAGACTTCATCGAGGAAAGAATCATTACCAGATTCGAAACTCCCTTAAAAATAACAACTGATAATGCCAAATCCTTCAGTTCTGAAAAAATGAATGACTTATGTTTTAAGTATGGCATTATCCTATCCCACTCATCTGATTATAACCCACAGGGAATTGGACTTGCTGAGTCCACCAATAAGAATTTGATGTCAATCCTTAAGAAGAATGTGGGGGATAATAAGAGATCATGGGATAGTAAAATTAAGTTTGTTGTGTGGGCAGATAGAATCACTAAGAAAAAATCAACTGGAAAATCACCTTTTGAGCTGGTGTATGGACTCACAGCCACCCTTCCGATCAGTATGCAAATTCTGATCTTCAGGATGCTATGTGGGTATGGCACAGAACAGGAAGAACTGGAGAGGAGAATAAACCAGATTGTAGAATTGGATGAATCTCAAAGAGATTCCCTTGATCAGTCACTCAAACATCAAGAAAGTATGAAGGACACTTTTGATAAGTCAGCCAGGCCAAGAGATTTCCAAATCGGAGATACTGTTCTCTTATGGGATAAGAGAAGGGAGAAGCCTGTAAAGCATGGGAAATTTGACAGCCTTTGGAAATGCCCGTTTATCATCCGCGATACGACTAGCACCAATTCTTTTTTTCTTAACACTATGGACGGAGAAATTTTAAACCTGCCCATGAATGGCCAACACTTGAAGCCTTTCTATCGAAACAAACTCCAAGATGACCAAGGGGTGATCACAGGGCTTTTCTAAACCTATCCTTGTTGTATTTCTATGTACTTTACTTTTGTATCATATGTTATGTATCATAACTTCGTAGAATGCTGCATTAAATCTCTTTCTTTTATATACTAGCATTTGTATCATATTTTCATTCTATATATGCCAAAAAAGAAGAAGTTTATTTCCATGTACTTTATTTCGAAAAAAGGAAATTTTTTCTTTTGGTATTTCATCAGGGCATATTTTTATCATATACATGGAACTGAGACACTTCTGTTTACATGCAGGTACCAGAGATTCTTGGATTCTCAGGCACTATTTTTGATCAATAGATCAAGCAAGTACCTGTCCCACAGTTGGAGCCAGATGTTACCAACTTTTTGGTACCATAGTTGGGTTACCTGAGGAGCCACTGGTTGACAGACTTGTTCTGAGTCTGATTCTAGTGTATCAGTTGATCCGTCTTCTTGTCTAGCCAATATTGGCTAGTCACTTTTTTATTTGAATAATTTTGACCATGACCCTGCGGGGTTTGTAATAAAATGTGCTAGTAGGATATTTTTTAGTGGTTCGGTCTCCTAAGACATAGAATCACAAATAGGGTATTCCAGGGAGTTTTTTCCCCTAACAATTATGCTTTGCCTTCAGCCGAGCATAATTGACGAGGTTTTCTCCCGCTTCCTCCAAAGCTGGCATGCCCGATGTTGAATTCTGGGCCTTGGGGGGTTATTAGAGCCCAACTGAGTGTTATAAGCCTACTAGAAATTATTTAGATAGATCATGGTCATGTCTTAAGTCATCTGGACACATAAAAAAATTTCAAAAAAATCTTTTTGGAACAGTGAAAAATTATTTTTTATTTTTTAATTACTTTTCCTAAGATTTTTGGGTTTATTTTTCCATAAATTAAATGGAAAAAAACCGTTCATGATCCAGACTCAGAATTCAATGATTGAAGGCTCTAACCTTAAGCCAAAAATCATTCTTTATCAGACAACCAGTCAGAACCAACTTTCAGATCAGCAATCAGACACATAATGCCTTTTTACTCAAAAAAGCCAGTTTTGAGTAAAAAATGATTTTTATTAAAAAAATGATTTTTATTAAATAATGATTTTTATTAAAAAATGATTTTTATTATAAAAAATGATTATTTTGGAGAAAACTAAAACTCTCCAAATTAAATCAAATTTAATACAATAAAAGGCTAAATGACATCTCATGGAACACTTATGATGATTGGAGTTATCATAACTCATCTTCAGTCATCATTAAGAGAGAAATTAATTTATTATCAGTTATCATACATGTCATCTCCAGCTAAAGATGAGATGGAGAGCTCTCATTGGTCTAGTGATTTGATCGAGGTGAAGACTGAAGCTTACACCATCAGTGGGCTTCCCAAACCTAGCTCAAGCTCCTGCCAGACCTAAAGGATGAGCTTACCTACATCTAGACTCACACATGTGGCCTCATCCTTCGCTTGTTTTCAGTGCATAGGTTTGGAATGGGGGTGCCTTGCCTAGGTGGAGGCCTCCCCTCACTCCCAGTTCTCCAGTTTAGGTCTGGGCTCTTTGTTAGGTGGATAAGCTGGTTAGGGTTGGTTTTTTGGTTTTAGGGTTTTAGCACTCTCTCATTTGTTAAAAAGAGGATCTTTCAACTCTATTATCATGGACTTTTGGGCAGAGAAGCTCTGTAAAAATTTTAATCTTTATATTATTGAATAAAGCTTTTCGACTTTGGAGGTCTACAGGATTGTCTCTTCATTGGTGGATGTGTTGTATGAGGTGATCTCTTTCCATGCTTTCAATTTTTTATTTATGTGTTGAATCAAACAACTAGCTTTAGAAGTCTATTATTAGAACATAAGATTTACCATTTGCTATTGTCAAGTTGGTTTATTATGCAAATTTTATCATAATCTAGATGGGTACAAATATTCAGTGATGAAGTATTGATCTTGATTTGCATATTCCTAGCATACTAGATTTTATTGTTTGATCTCACTAGGTATCAAGTTGGATTGCCTTTACAGATCTCACCATTTGGAGAAGGGTGGGAGCTTAGCTGCATCAAAGTCATCTCCATCATCATAAGAACCTTCTAACATTGTTGACTTTTAGGACCTACAGAGAGTTTGGCTTTTTCCAAGAGGAAAAAACAAGGAGATCTTCCTCCAAAGTTCCATCTCAAAGTCTTTCATAAATTCTTCTTTAAAATTATTTTGGTTACCAGTTACTTAGGAAACCCTAGTTTACTTCTTTCCATCCTTTGGATTCCCTTTCTTTGCCTTGTTGGATGGCCTTTCCTCCTTCGTTTTCCCTGCCCTCTTTTTCCTCCTTGTGGACAACCCTCTTTTGACTTTTCGCTGCCCCTTTTTCACTCAGCTTTGCAGCCCTCTTTATTCTCTTTGGACAGCCCTCATTTTACCTAGTTTTCACCCCTTTTTTCATGCTTTGGATAGCCCTCTTTTTCCTCCTTGAGGACAGCCCTCTTTTGACTGTTCGCTGCCCTTTTTTTACTGTTTTACAGCCCTCTTTTCCACCTTTTCTCTCTCCCTTTTATTGGTTTTTCTTCCCCTTTGCTTCCTTTTATTTCAGCCTTCTTTTGTCTTGTTCTTTTGTTTTCATTCAAGCTTTTTTCTTTTCCCTTTTCATAAAGTTCGAGAAAAATCTCAAAAAACGTTTCAAGTAAAGAAAAAGCACTCTCCTTTTTACAAGTTTTAATAATTGTAGAGTTACTTTGTTTTCATTGGAAAAGTCCTTTCAAGGATTAAAAACCTAAAGGCATATTGCAATAAAGTTTAATAAAGATCTTGTGCTCGAGTGGGGTTTTTAAGTCCCCACTTTCATCCTCCCCCATTTGGGGAGGATTGTGTTGTGTTTACTTGTTCATGCTTAAATTATATTTTCTTATTAATCTTAGAATACTAATTGTCAATTCATCACTTTTCAATTAAGTTGATTGCTCAGTTATTTCAATTCTTTATCTTTCTAAGTAAATCAGCTGTGCAAATCTCTTGAATCACACCATAAGGTGGATCAAGAGTACTCTCTGTCGGAGAGTCCAATCAACTAATTTCATCTTTTTCTTGTTTAATCAATTAATCATCATAAGTAAGACTCTTGAACTTGCAGAAACAAAAGTCAAGAGCACTCTCTATCGGAGAGAATCTTAGGTTTGCATAACCCCTACATTAGTTTCATCTAGATTAGATAAGTCTCTTCAACCACTGTCATAAGACAAGGTCAAGAGCGCTCTCTGTCGGAGAGTTTTAATTAATTAACTTAATAAAATTCGCAACTCACATGTCTTTGATTAATTAACCCCCTTCCCCCTTTGTTGGAGTATTCTCTGACCGATCTTCGATCAGAATACCCAGAAACGGCATTGGATCTCTAAACCCCACAAGAGGAACTTAACTAAAACTTTTCCCCATAACCAACACATTGGCGTTGTTCGATAAATACAGAGGCATGTGGGAAAATTCCAAGTGTGGGTGCGGGCCTACCTAATCTGGGCAATGGTATTTAAGTTATTTAACACTTACCTTTGACCCTAGGCAGGTCCATCATGTCTTCGAATGGAGCCACTGAAGGTATTACTGGTTAGTACATCCAGACACCATAAGTGAAGATCACAAACAAAAAACTCTTAAAATCTACCAAGAGCACTTGCAAAACGTAATACTCACTAGCTTAGATTCCTAGACTTTATTTCACGTGCTTATTTGACTCCCTAAGGCACTGGTCCTTTGTTATATTTGATTAATTTTCTATCTTGATCAACTGTCTATGGTCCATTTCAATTGATTATATTTGAATGCTTAAGTTATAAGTCTGGAATCTTTGCTTATATGTGTGATATCTTGTTAGCAACGTGGATTGCTTTAATTAATCATCATCCCCTTAATATTAATCATTTTAAATCACAATAACTCCTAAACAACACCCATCCGCATCCGCAACTAATCAAAACACTTTAATAACTTAAGATCCATAGAAACTCTTTTGTAGGGACTACCCCCCTTGGCTTAGTTAGGAGTTAGCCTAAACAGAGGAGCTAGGAGTAGGTGACAGTACCTGCTCTATGCTTTCCCCCAAGGTCACACCTCTCCCACTTTCCTAAGTGAGGAGACATCTTTCGAAAGATTTATGCTGCTGGTGTGCAATCGGCGGACAACAGGACCACTCTGAGCAGTGTGTGGGAAGGTTGTAGGGACTTTAGGTACACTAGAAATCCTATGACCATACCACTTGAAGCACCTACTAAACTTGTGGGAGCCGGTGGTTGTACCACCCAGCTAGTTGGAGTTAACAGTGTAGTAGGTATACTTTTTCTAGGGTCACGTACCAAGGGAGGTGGCACCCCTTCAGCTGAAGCGGTTGAGGTGGAAGTAGAAGAACTTTCTCCTATAGTAGACATTATTCTTCCCAAAGGGACACCAATCACGGGTGGATTGAAAGGATGAATCTGAATAATCACTGAATCGTTTAAGTCAGTTATAGGTGAATTAAAATTCCTTGCAAACTCTTCATCCTACAAGTCTTCTATCTCAACTGTTCTCAACTGTGTTTAAATTAAAATGGTTTTCCCTATTTTCTGGTTCACCAGGAACTTCACTAAATCCTATCGGTTCGAACGAACCTTTTGTGTCCAATATCCACCTTTGAGGGGGAGGTGGAGGTTCCAATGTGATAAGCAGAGGAAGGTTTTGCAACCTTCATGACCTTCTGACATATTGGTCCTTCACGATTGTAAATTTAACTCTTCGCACCCTAAGGTTGGATAAAAACATAGACAAACCACAGAGCAATCACTACAAAATTTCCTAAAGTCTCAACAAGCACAAGGGGTATAAGATATGCTTTCTTGAAGAAAGCTGAGAGATAGTTTCTTGGTGTCCTTGAAGAGGTTCTTAGGCACAAGAAAAGGAATCACACACCACCCTCCTACATTTTCAACAATGGTTACCTTCCAAGCCCGTCCAAGGTGAACCACAAATAGCCTTCCAGCTTACCTGTGTATAAACCCTAGATTTCCAAGAGATTAGAGGCTACCTTAACTATATCAATAGTCTGGGGGGCTAATCACAAGCCCGATTCATATGCATGGGCAGGGTAGCAAATCCCAAAACTCTATCTAGGACAGAATCTCTAGATGCATAAAATCCTTGGTCTACGTTTTAACAAGGAATCAGAGGGTTATCTCCTCAATCCAATCCTCCACACGGCCTCATGCTTAACTCTTGTTTGAGAGGAGCTTCCTAGATACTATCAAAATAGAGAAGTATTTACCTATTGATCGGCTAGCTATGTCTGAATTTAAGTACTTATGGGGAGTTCACACTTCCTATCTCACAAGTCTAGCCTAAGCTAGTAGGTGTATGACCCTATAAAACAAAACTTACTAATAAATTTTAAATTATAGCGTTCATTTTAAGGGTTGTTCTTAGTCATATGGTAAGTGGCATGAATGACTATGATATTATAGACTCAATAAGAAAAGTAAAATGGCGTATAAAATGAATTCCAAAGCAAATTATAACTACTTAAAGTAAGATTCTTTTTCTTTTTTCCTTGTAAATATGAACTAATGAAATTACAACCAAGTAAGAGAAAGCTAAGACTTATTTTTTGTAATTTTTGAGATTTTATTCAAAAATTTAAAATAAAACTACCATATGCAATCAAAATCCAAATGTTTCCAATGCTTTCTTTTCACTTTTCCAACTCTTCAAAAATTACTATGCACCTAAATGCAACAATTCTTGAGTATGTTTGAATAATCAGACTATAAAGCAAGCAAAATGAAGCATAGTAGACTTATAAGAACCAAAAATCAACCACCTAAGGAAGATACTTGGAAAACGCCTAGCTTAGGAATAAACAATGAATGAAATGCACTGAAATCATTAAAAGGCAAGTGACAAACCGAAAATACCTGGAAATAGTACAGGGTACAAGGTATCTAAAACCCTGATCACTGATTTAGATACACAACACTTGGACCTATCACCCAAATTGGATAATCCACCTCAGATTGATCGAAGAAAGAAGATTCAAACAACAAAAATTCAAGGGCCTACTAAAAAGCACAACGTATGGTGTACAGGGCTTTCAAACCTATAGTAAAGTGCCAGTACTAGAAGACCCCAAAGCATAGAAAAATCCAAATAAGATAGGGACAAGAAACCTTGCCCAAAAATTTACTTCTAAGGTATGTACGCGAATATATAATAGAAAAACCTGTGTAATGTACGTGACTGTTCAGTGTAGCAAACAACATATATAAGATTCTACACGCGGCTGTGTAGCACAACAACACGTGTAGAAGACAAAAAAATTTCAAAAAAGAAAAATTTATGAAGGTCTCTAAAACACTACTGCAAGTCCAAACCAAGATATAAAACCACACAATGAATCAGAGCAAAGACTGGGAAAGGATCTACAGGACTAACCCATAGCAGGCTGGACTCCCCAATGGAGTCACCAATTTTGTTGTTCAGGATTAAGCACCCTTGTAACCTAGGGTCTGGGGTTACCAACTTACTACTAACCTTGTAGACAATCAACTTTAATAGAGAATAGAAAGGAAATAGGAATAAATTCTTGACTTTCCCAATCTTGATCTTCTTTCGTTCCTCTTCTCTCCAAATCTTCCAGCGATGCACCTCTTTCACCTGTAAAGAGAAAATTCTCCAAGTACTATCTCATGCGTGTATATATAAGAGGTTAGATAAACAATATTTCCAATACATAGTCAAATATATTCATTAACCACAATACATGAAAGAGACTCAACACAACGTTGGAAGAAGAATTCTCTTTATTAACAATTAGTGAATGAGATAAGAGTACAACCTAGCTTCTGAGACAAGGACTCCTCTACAACCAAGGGACTCTGAGTTATACTGCTCCAAGACTTCTAAAGATATACCACCAACATAAATTTGCTCTCCAATCTTGATTGATTAATGCCCTCCCCAAGGACTCTATTTATACTTTGGGAAATAGAGTGGTTTCGAAGGTTGGGGTGGTTGAAACAGTTAGGATAGTTAATGATTAAGACCCAACTAATCTCCATTAATCGTGTTTTATATTTTTTAAGGTCGAATCAAGATGTACGCAACTATTGATATAGGCAACCTGCATATGACATGCAAGTTGCTTAAAGGAAACCCGCATACATTGATGTACGTGGGTTGCAATGTACATAGTCACGTACAGTACATGAGTTGCAATGGAGATAGTCACGTACATATGCGAGTTGCAATGGATATAGTCACGTACGCAACTAAACACTTAGAAAAATTATATGGAAAGCTGGTTCAATGGTAAATGCATCCCAAGTCATGCCCATCTATAGTGTTTTGGAAAACTTCAATCCTAAAATGTCCTTTTGTGTACCAACATAAGGAATGTTGACACTCAGATAGAGAAGTTCCATTTGGGTTGATAACACATAGTGGAAGGGAGTTCCTTTTGATGTTTCTTTAGTGTGCCAATGTAAACAAATTGGTCAGTGGTCTGATCCAATTGGGAGGATTGTGGGTTCCTATTCCATCCTCCCATACAAAAGGTCTTCTGAGAGAATAAAATGGTCTAATTTTTCAGCTACATGTTGCTCCATGCTTGCTCCAGGTAAAAATTGCATTGCTAGAGGAATCTACATACATGAATTATGTAGGACATAAGGGGAATCATATTCATGAACCAAACTTGAAGCCCTTCTTGAATAACACACACATTTAAAATAAGTTAGATTAAATTGAAATAATATTACTTGAAAGAAAGGGCACTCATCAAATACATTGATCTATGATCTAACCTTAAGCTAATGTTCCCTTGGTCAAGAGATAACTTTGATACATGCTACATTTTCTTCTTTATTTTCACCCGACTATTTATAGAAGTAACTTATATACCATACCCATCCATGAAATGACAAGGAGAGATACCTTAAAAGTTAAAACCACCATCCATTTATTAATCTAGAATAAAGAATATAGTATATAAGTTGTCTAAGCAAAAGTTAAAGACAACCTGTGCATTAATTGGTTTAGTTTCACCATTCCATTCAATCTTGCATGGACATCTAGGAGTTGGGTTTTATTTCAACCCTATATTTTTTATAGGTAAATGAACCTTCCTTTATTTCATTCATAGGTTCTTCAAAAGTGAGTCGGTTTCTGAAGCTCCAACTCATTCAAAGCATGGGGATTAGCATGCTCATAAAGGTGATAGATTATCATAGAGTGATTAAATCTATCCTTCCTTATTTTCATGTCCCCTCAAATTGTTATACTCACATAAGTTAGAACCTAACATAAACAAGAAGAAAATTCCCTATATTCCCTCAAATCATGCAGAGAAGAAATCAGGTTCACATAAATAAAAGGCATTACATAAAAAATGAGAATGGTTCCTTTAGTAAACTATTTTTGTAGTTAAGAATGGTTTTTACATCATCATTGTAATTAATGAATGAGAAAATATGGTGGTCTCACGAGCGTCTAGACACTTTGAGTGAATATTAGGATGCAATTGTTTCAATAATGTAGATATTTTACAATTTAAAATATTATTTGTCCTTTGAGTGTTCGATTTGTTGAAACTAAGAGTGTAATATTCACATTGGCCACAATGGACATTATTTGTAATTTTATTGTATATTTATATTTATTTTTAAGGCCAACCAAGTCAACTCAATGTAGGATGACTACCCCTCCTCGGGGAAAGTACCCTACCTATTTAGTTGTGTATAAATACATTATTTGACTTTTGTATTTCTACATATTGTGACCATTCATTCATGACTCATAAGTCAAATATAATAGTACTTCTTGGTATCCAAAAGGATTATGAAAAGTCAATATATTAACATTTGTTGGATTTTTGAGATGGGATGTCATTAACTTATGTTTTTGTCTAGATCTGTATTTCACTTTCTCGAGTTTTAGATTCATCGAGGCATACAGAAACATAGTGGCCATCATGTATAACTAGTTAGTGCAAGCACAACTTTGTGACCAAACATTATCTTCTAAACTCAACCAATGTGTGACATGATTCAATGCATTCTTTTGAACTATATTGGCACTTGAAAGCCTTTTTTAGCATTTAGTTGCACAAAAAAATGTCTTCTTGTTTCCTGATATTGAAAATAATATATAGTCAATATAATGATCCTCCAATTTTATATTCTTATACATGTTTTGGTTAGAAACATGGTTTATGAGGTGATAATATTGGGAGGGTAGGATGGAGGAAGAGGAATTTGTGGATTACTCAAAAGGGGTGGTGGAAGTTTTCCTGAAACCAATTTTTGGATGTAGGGATGAAGTACTAAAACATTGGAAATTATCAAGGGTATCACACAACAACATCTAAGAGGCTAGTGACTCAAAGAAGCTAACCTATTCTAAGTACTTGGCACCATCCAAAATCCCTAACCCTAAGGTTGACCCTAGAACTATGGAGGTCTATGTTTTAAATTTTTTGTTTCCCTATTATGCCAAGAATGTTTATTTTTCTATGTTCGGGCCACAACCTATTATTCTAGGTTTCTAGTTATTTATCTCTAGGTCTCTATTTTGTAAATTTTGCTTCACAATCTTCATTGGATTATTGATAAATTTGTGTTGTTTTCCTTGTGTGGTCCCAATTTTTATGTTTTCTTTATATGCCATGAAACAGAAAAATTCTCAAAACCTCTGTCTCATACTTTAAAAAATGAAAACCAAATACAAGTCAAAATAAAAGCAATTTGCATGGGTATCTAGGTGGTAAATTTTGAGTCCATTTTTAGGACATGAGCTTTCAAAGGTGATTTTGGTGTATTATGGGAAACATAACAATGTGGAAAGGACCAAAACTCAAACCTTGCCATGAACAATGAATTCTAGGCTAGTTTTGTAGACTGAACCAACATTCTGTGGATAGTTAGAATAGAAAGCTAGCCTGCTGCAGAGGGTTTGGGAACTTTTGCACAAGTCTGGGCATGAAAATAGCCTCAATATTCATTCACATGCATATTTTATGGCTAAATTAGCTGTAAATAGTCATGACAGTTATCGTAAGATGAATTTTTGGATACATGACGACTAAACAATAGTAAAATTCTGCTTTTGGGAATAATTTCACCTAATATCAGTCATATGGATTGTTCTAGGTGTCTCTCTAATGCAATTTGTGTGAAAATGGACAGTTATGGGTTCCTTAAACCCATGTTTCCTAGTTTTAAGTGGATTTGCACATGATACAATGGTAAAAGGGCTAGTTTCCTAGCACACTCATTATAGAAATAGCTCTACAAGCGGGTTGATCCATTTTAGAAGTAAATGTTTATCTAGAATTAGGGAATTTCATGGTAGGGACTGTCTCTTAATGAGTATAAATCCACACTCCAAGTGAAAACATGTTACTCTAGATGGAGAAGGAATAAATCAATTTCTAATATAAAATGAAAAACAAGATGTGACGCAGAAGAAGTCTTTACATTTTCCAAGTGTGGGAGAAAGGTTGCTTCCAGACTCATACGTAAAGTTATAAATTCATGATATAGGTACAGATGATGGAAGGTTACTTCATATACCTCTAAACAATACTATTATACCTAGAAGCCAAGAAACCACAATTGAAATTTAAAAAAAATAAGCACTGGACAACACATCAATCCTAGTAATTAGTCAAATGAAAAGTTTACAGGGAGTTGTTTGGAATTTAAAAGAAGCATACCTCTCTCTAATATAATGGACCCCAGATTATGAAAGAGAAACCTATGAAAAATAATATGAGAATGAATAATTGTCTTCACAATATATATTGCATGCAAGTGCAACCAAAGCCTTACAAACATTCTAGCCAATGCATCTGCTAGAAACCCAAGGGATAGTTCAAGTGGTTCGACTTTCCATGCCAAATTCATAATAAGGTCATAAGATCAAATCCATGAGGCCCTTGGGGTTAGGAATACATGTCTCCCAACAAAATTTACCCTGGGATCCATGCCTGGAATGTGAAGAACTGCCTAGAGGTTATACCAAAGGAAATTTTCAATGGAAAGCTATAGATATATATCATTTTTGTTTGAAAGTTTTATTGTTGTGGAAGTTGTTATCCTTTTTAAATAACAGGAATTCCCATGAAGATATTTTTCTATCCCTACCTTTGTTCTACTGGTATTTGAGTAATTTTAGCATTCTCAAAATATTTGGAGTCACTAGGGGACTTGCAGAGAGCCATAGAAAAATAGGGGATCCAAGAAGAGATTTCTTTTGCACCAAGAAATAGTAAATTTCAGATTACAAATGCTTAACGGGCCTATGCAACAACCCAAAAAATTATTTTTGAACCATTATGCTGGTTTAATCAATGCAATGGCCCCTTTTCATGGATTTAAATGGAAACATTGCATAGGATACCATTGGAATGGACAAACACCAACTAAAAACAGGTAGAAAAAATAACATAACTAAACTATAGAGAAGTAAAAATGAGAATAGTAGTCTAAGAAAATATATTTTTACTGAGTTTTGATGCACTAAAATAAAAAAAGGAGGGTGTCAACACATCTATAGATTGCTTGAACCTCTTGGATTTGAGTTCAAGGAGAAAACTAGGCTAGAAAAAAATTTTCAAGAAGGAAGAATCATAGCACCCTAAAGAGACCCTAATCTTAAGACTTTGATACCAAATTATTTGAGCACATGAAATAAAATGAGAAACATGGCTACTTGAAGCCTAAACTCAAAAGTAAAAATCCTGACATTAATCCCTCTCAAATTATTGATTCAAAAATGGCCCAAGAGGATAAAACTTCCTACAATGTTGGATAATCTACTTAATGGATTTCCATAGAGAATAATATTGAAATCCAAGGTAGGACAAATGTACATTAAAAAAAACAATCTTATTGAATCCCTTGTTGCAATAATCATTCCAAATTCAAAAAAGAGTTTGATGATAGCGTTTTCTATGCCAAGGTTATTGTCTTTACGGATATGAGATGGTATAGGTTATGCCTTTTAAGTTATTATCCCCAATTGGCCACTAGAGAATGCTCAATAATGGCCTATTTTGTTCAACTATTTTCTTCTTAGGGTCACTTGGTAGCTGGAACTGCGAGCTAGGGTATGCGGTAAATTTGATTCTATCTATAGAAAATAAGATAGAGTTTAGGAAGGTTATGCACTAAATTCCTTAAATAACCTATTATGTGATATCCTTAGCACCACATACATCCAGACTAAACAACTTGAATCTTCATTGTTTGTTCGAAAGGTTCATAAGGAATTACCAGGCCCAAAATGTATCCTAAATAAGAAAAATGTAGAGAGAGATAATAAACAATGAGAGAGAAAAAGAGCATATTATGGTATTTTTGCAATAAAATTGATCCCAAATTTAGATTGGGGTTCTCTTGATACCCTTGAAAAGGTCTCGCCAAGGGATACCACTTTCTTGTTTTGAGCTTCACGAGATTCCTCACGATTTGGTTGGGGCATGCATTTTTGTAAATTTGGTCATGAGAAATCTTGAAAATCATATTTTCAAAGATGATTTCTAAAAATGATATTCTAAAATAAGATGCTTTTATGCTTTTTATAAAGCATCTTTGAAAATATGCTTTTCAAGATTGCTCATGCCCAAATTTACAACAAATGCACGCACCTGCTGAACCGTGAGGAATCACACAAATATCAAAACAAAAATGTTGTATCCCTCGATGATACCTTTCCAACGGTACCAATATCACCCCGATATGAATTTGGGATCAAAAGGTATTGTGAAAATACCATAATGTCATATTTTTCTCTCTCACTTTTGCTTATCTCTCTCTACCTTTTTCTTAGTTAGGATACATTATAGAAGTGGGTATAATGTTATGTTGGTCTAGAATTTGAAACCTTTCCATACTAAATTAAACTCTATTTTTTTATAAACCTACTTACAATTAACCTAATTACATACCGAAGACATTGCAGGAAGCCGTATTGAAGGTGCAGTAAATCCGTTAGTAGCCCATCAAGAAAAATTGCATATAACCCATAAAGATAAATGTTAGAGAACACCATGAACATCATTAGCAGAAATCACATACACCCATACTAAATCCATGAAGCCCTGTCGGAGAAATTGCATGCAAAGGCCAAGACACAAATCCTTTCGAGAAATAAAAAATGTAGACTATAAGTGCAGAAGCTTCCAAACATTGACATAAAAATCTAACCTCATGTATTTATAACATTGTCATTTTACATGTCAGCACGTAGTTCAAAAAAAATAGTGAGATTCTCCTTGTAAGCTTTGTGCATGGTAAAGGTTTGGGTATGAGTGTTGGTAAGTTGACCATGATATACACCTTGAAAATAGGACAATAGATCCACTAACTTTCTTAACCCATGTTACTTTATAAAGTCCACGTAATACTTTGGTAATAATAAAACTTTTGGTAAAGGTAAGCCTTTGGTAGTTGATGTAATGGTAAGTGAAACTTGGGTAATAATAAAAATTTGGGTAAAGGTAACTATTTGGTAGTTCATGTAATGGATAATATGTATAAAAAAACCCTCACTTTAAGAGCCTCCAAAAACCACATCAATATGTATAAAAAACCAAGTACTATGGATCAATATGGAAAATCAAACCAAGAATATTGGGGCACCCATTAAGGAAAATGGTCCATGTTACACATGAATGAGGTTCATCATCAATCCCTCACAAACACAACATTGTCATGACGACGATGATGATGATGATAATGATGAATTTGGTGATGACGATAATGATAATGATGAAGAAGAAGTTGATGATGATGAAGATGTTGATAAGGAAGACGGTGATGACGAATATAATGATGAAGATGATGATGATGATGATGATGACGATGATGATGATGAATATGGTGATGACGATGATGATGTCCTCTGACATGATGAATACTATGATGAAGAATCCGACGACCTTGCCAAACCAATGACGCCAAATTTCGTCGTTCTTTCTAGGAATGACGACAATGATGATGATAACAATGATTATGATGATGATGATGATGATGATGATGATGATGATGATGATGATGATGAAGACGACGCCTATGATGATGATGACGATGACGTTGATGATTATGATGATGACAACGATGAATATGGTGATCACCATGTTGATCTCATATGAAATGATGAAGATGATGATGATGATGACGATGATGTCGATGTTGATGATGACAACAACAACGGTGATGATGATGATGATGTTTGATGTTTGAGTCTGGAAACCCTCTCACACCATCAATGCATGTGTCTAGTCTATCCATGCCAAATTTCACACCAAGACAAAAAATATATAAAACTTTTCATCGTTGGCATCACGTAGCACATTAATTACTCTTTAGGTATGGTTTTTGTTGCTCGATTTGTTAGTGATAGTCATGTTTGACGATGAATATGATGATGAAGTTGACGATGATGATGATGATGACGATGATGATGATGAGGATGATGATGACGATGATGATGTTGAATATGTTCACTAATGCTTATTATTTTTAAACTTACGGAAAATAATGAGCATTAGTAAACTTTAGTAAATTTTTTCCAATATTAATCTACATGAGTCAATATTTGTAAAATCGATGAACATGGTCAAGTTTACCTAGTTTTAGTAAATATTAGTTGTCATTAGTCAACAAAGATCATAATTAATCAACATTCATATGATTTTCCATGGCATAAAGTTAACATTTGCTAACATTAGACATAAGTATGGTTTATTTCTTATTAAGCATGGTAAGATTTTCTAACCCAAATTAACACTATGTCATAACTAATATAAATTAATTATTATCTTATTTAATTTAGTGTAAGTAGCAATAATA